>APFE031363184.1:0-10417 GCA_000404065.3 Pinus taeda
ATTTATGTCCCATCACATTAGGCTCATAAACCTATTTAATATCCTTTTATATAGTGGCTAGCTTGAAGAAAGTTATTATAATAGTGGTATAATAATTATATACCGTTAAATGACTTTCTAACTAACTTATTAATAATGGTTGGATCCATTACTCTAAATTATAACAACCACATTAATGATAAACCTTGAGGGGCTTATATAAAAAACATTTAATCTACAGTCAACTTTGATTGTATGTTATGAAACACGAGCACTTCATTATTTGCAATGAGTAGGAGGGAATATTTTGGGTTCCAATGTTGATTCTATGCATGGGGATTTGAATTTGGAATTATTTTTACCCCTCATGCAAATTTTGTTTCATGTTTTGGGTTCTTATTCTTCCTATCAAGAAACGTTATGTTTAAAATTTTTCCCTTCAAGAGTGATGTTTTCATAATAAATTAACCCTTCACTAATAAAGGCTTGACTAAATAAATTTCCCCTCAATAACATAATCATGTTAATTTTTTCACATATTTATAATAAGTTAAAAAAAGAATGACCATGCCACACAAATGACTCATTAAATCTTGAATGTTTGTTTGAAATTTCATGGAACACTAATAATAAAATATTAGGAACTTGAAATCAAATGTCCTTGACCCAGACATGCCATAGCATTTGTATATATGAGATATCACTAAAGAGAGCTTATCAGACATATAAGATGACCAACATAGTAAAAATATTGGATTTTATCAATAAAAACTCAAAACTAGATTCATTAATATGGTTTATGTTATGATTTACATAATCTAAGAAATATTATTGGATTTAAAAATAAAATATGTATTTCACTGTATATATTTTAGCATTGCTTTGGATCATAGGATATACACTGATATTAACAAGACTGAATGCATAGTATCTGAACCTTTTAAAAATTAAAAGACTAAACTTATAATAAATGGACAATGTGGATCTAATAACATCATGTTATAGGATTATGTTATGATAACGTCACAAAAGTTTTTATCTCTATACATGTGATAGAAATAGTCTCATAACACTAACTCACACAAAACAATTGTCAATTCCATGATAGAAACACATTACTCACACCAAATATTTGTCAATTCCAAGCTAGACAAAGAGACACATTACATTGATGATTTTATCTCCCTGAAAGGAATAGGTCCAGAAATAACCATTGTTTTTAACAATTCTAAAACAAAAAGTCTCTTATACATAATTCACACCAAAAACTTGTCAATTCCAAGGTAGAATAAGAGACTTATTTCGTTGATATTTTTTCTCCCTGGATGGAATAAGTCCAAAAATAAGAATTATTATAAAGAATTATAAAACAAAAATAGTCTCTAAACACATTACTCTCACCAAAAACTTGTTAATTTCAAGTTAGAATAAGAGACTTATTACATTGATATTTTATCTCACTAGATGGAAGAAGTTCAGAAATAACAATTATTATGAACAATTCTAAAACAAAAATAGTCTCTAACACATAATTCACACCACAATCCTATCAATTTCATGTTAGAAACACATTGCTCACACCAAAAACATGTCAATTCCAAGATGGAAGAAGAAATTTCTTGCATTGATACTTTACTTATTTGGAATGAATAAGTCCATCCTTTCACTCAAAAGTTTAGGTAGCTAGATTACCGAAGGTTCTCTCTTTCTTTGTTCAAGAGCAGGCCTTCAATAATATATTTTTTAGAGACATGAAGGTTATCCCCTTCCTTGCTGAGTAGAAGGCCTTCAATGATACTTATATGTGTGAAGGAAAGTTATCCCTTTCCTTCCTGAGAAAGGCGCCTTCAATGACATACATGTTTGTTTGTGACCATGTTTAAATCGCATATCTAATGACATTAATTTTCAAAAATAAGAATACAACTTTTGAGGGATATTCAATCGCCTACAAACAACAACCAGGCATGAATTCCTACTATGAATAGTAGATTTCTTCTTCACCATTTTCATCCCACATAGCATAAATTGAAGAAATGAATGAGAAACAACTGTAGCTGAAGCTCCCACCAAAAATCTGCACAAAAACACTAAGATCAAAACACTCATAAACGTACAAACAATTAAAACTATTAAAACAACAAAACACTCTCTATGTTACTAAATATGCATAGAAACTACAAAAACACAAAATAACACACACTCACTTCCTCAAATTCCAAAGCCAAGCCATGAAAGACTACAAAAATAGCTTGAATCTCACTCAAATGAATCATAATAGGACCACTTGGAATACACAGCAAGCTTGAACCCAAAGATAGTAACAATCCCAAACTCTCGATTTTTGGCCATGGCCACCAAAGCTACAACTGAGCAAGCCAGGCTCAATACATGGAGAGAAACATTAGCAAGATTAAACGATATCTACATCTTATTGGATTCCTCTCATAATCCTCATCAAAGATTCTAGATTTAATCCCCATCAAGAATTCCAGAGTCGGAAACTAGAGGCCCACCCATATTACTCGAATTAATCCCAAGCCCCATGCCCATTTTTCCATCCTCAATCTGAATTTGTGTCTGTCTTTCCACCAAAATCCCATTGATGCTGCTCATTCTTCCTCCTCACACCAAAATACTCAACAAAAAATCCAAATCAATCCAAATTGAACAATGAAGGTAGTAACAAGACTTTTTTCGCACTGACTTTTTCTACATATTGTAAAGGGTGAAATTCTAGAAATATGGACTATAATTAATGAACATCAGAGAGATACTTAATAATTTATGCGTAAAATAACTCGGATTATGCTTTGACAATATTATGACATCACATTTTTGGAGTTCTTTGGAACAAGTTGTCAATTTTTTATAACCCTTTTACTTTCTTCAATTTCTCATATCTTAATGTTGGTGCAAAAAGGGAATGATCCACTATCAAAATTTGGACTCGTAAAATAACTATACTAAAAGCAACTAAATTTCCCATACATGTGATTTCTATATCTAGAAAATTAACATAACTTGTAAAAGCTTCATCCAATTTTACAAATGCAAGACCCCACAACCATCTGAACCAACACAATAATATTACAAGGAACAAGTGCATAACATATCGACTTTCCTTGAATAGATCCATTGGTAAATGAAATCCAAATCATGGGGAACTAGTATTCCTAAATTGTATAAATGAAAAAAATAAACTCATTTCTCACCTATAACTTGTTACAGTGCCTGCAAATTTCTATAGCAAAATATTTTGGATACAGACCACCCATGATTTTTGCTTCATTATATTCAAGAGGGTAAGGGAATTGAACCTATATCTAGAGCATCATCCAAATGGTATTAATAAAGTGGGAGAGGTGTACCAAAGTAAATTTATTTTTTCACCTCCACTTGTACTCCTCCATGTCTTTATATGTCCACCTATTCTTCATAGACCATGGATTTATACACATGTTTATTTATCAAGAGATGGTGAAATTTTTCAACACCTCGTTTTCTCTGAGACCTAGTAAAATGACTTTTGTCTATTGTAGTAAAAGTTACCATTGAATTCAGATAAATATCCCTCTTTCAAAAACATAGAAAAAAATATAGAAACCAAATCCTCCATTAACAAAACCAAAAGGATTTTTCTATTTTACAAGTTACCCTAGTCTATCACTATACTCCATTAACAAAACCAAAAGGATTTTTCTATTTTACAAGTTACCCTAGTCTATCACTATACTCCATTAACAAAACTGGAAGGCTTTTTCTATTTTACAAGTTACCCTAGCCTACCGCTATTGGTGGTGCTAGCTCTCAATTCCAAGATGCATGTGATTATTCTTTAATTAATGCTCATAGTTGTAGTCCAAGTGTGTCGTTACACTTAGATTTGTTAGGGAAGCTTTCTAAAAATATCCTCCATAATATTTTAATCATGCAAAATCACAGTGCCATGCTGCCAACGATTATCTAACCACTATCAGTGGTAAACTTCTTGCCAACTTCAAGGTCTGCGAATTCAATTTATTTATGTTATCTATGCAAGTGCCATAGGGTATCAATAATGTTTTAGGAAACTAATTGACAGTCAAAAATACGTTTTGAAAAATTTAAGACACATCACAAGATATGTTCATGTAAAATATTTAAACATATTTAACAACCAAAATGCCCAATGACGACCATTTTTCCTGCTACCCACCAATGGTCAAATTTTCTTCAAACATCGTGGTTTTTTGTGTTCTTGAAATGAAAAGTCAACAATGAATTGACAAGGAAATATTATACTCTTTCTTAATGTGGAACATTATATTTCCGTTCGCAGAACTAGTCACATGCCAAGATATTTGGTGAATAAAAATTCTCCACCTTCATTATCAAGGATGAAGGGGTCTTATAAACACACGCCACACTTTTTTTCACATGTGTGAACCAAATATGATTTGGCACTCTATTACTCTATTTGTAAAATTGCGAGTTTGTGATTAAGCGGGGCCATGTTTGAAAAGTATGACACATCAACAAAAATTATGAAGCATTAAGTATTGAGAAATAAATTAAAGTTATATTATAATTATTATTATGCCAATAGGTATATTTATTTTGGAATAACGTTTTTAAAATTTTAATTTAGTTATCAATAATTATTAAGTGAATAGTAGAGATTTAATCTCCATAGAATATTCTATAATATTTTTAGTAGTATATACATTTTTTTTCGAAATTAGCTATGTTTTTTTGTCATTTTAATTAAATTCATTAATTTTAAAAAATGTCATGTGAATAAGTATCATTTGAAATACTCAATTGAGTTTAGCTTGGGTGGTTGGGGAAATAGTTGTGGGCCTCCCCACCCAAGTTAAAGTCTCATAAGTTGACATGTTGATGTTTTGGAATAGGGTAACTATGTTGCACTTTTTACAGTGAATCAAAACTAAATATATATATAAAATTATTTACAATGAGTTAAAAAGCAAGTATAAAAAATATCATATTAAATGAGTTAGTTTTTTTGGTATGTAGTTTTTTGTAAACGTCCATGGTATTGGCCAACTGATATTGTAACAAAGCCATTTACAAATTAAGAATCTCAATGATAAAATAGGTTGAAACTCTCCATGGTTAAGAACTTGTTACATTTTTTTAATAGATATATATAAATATATATAATATATATCTACTATATTTATCAATACATAATAATTATAATATTAATTTTAAATAAGTTATAATTTAATTAATTTATGTTTTTTTTTTAATTTTATACAACTTACAAATGTAGAACAAATATTTGAATACTTAACTTATAAATAAACTATTAATTATATAACTAAATTTCTCTATAACAAAAATATCATTATTTAAAAATAAAAAAATATGGATATTTCATATCCATATTTCATACCATGTACTATTCATTTCTCACTGAATTCCAATTTTTTATGTTGTCTCTTAGTGAATTAATATAATAGTCAATTCCATAAGTATTTTAAACTCATATTAATGAAGTCTTAAAAAAATATGTTGCATCTCATTCAATCACAATATCATGTGATATATAATATCCATGCTTAAAAAAATGTAGTATGAGTTTTTCTTTGAATTCCAAGTATTCATTAGAAACAACAATATGCTTTTTCCAAGGGAAAAAGCGCAATTTTCTTTAAAATTTTAAGAAAATTACGTGTTGCAAACTAGCATGTATGAAATTCTTTCACTACTAACCAGTAACAATCCAAAAGTCATAAGCAAAATATTTACATAACAACCTTGTAAGACAATAAAAACAATGGCTACAGAAGCCATAAGTCAAAAAACCCCAACTCAAAAACTAGTATCTGCAAAAAGAAAAAAAAGAATGATCCCATAGATCATTCCAAGTGGTTGCCTTATCCTTCAATGAACGACTGATGGTAGATTTGGAAGAAAACCCCATCCCTGTACTCATGAATCAACTAGTTTCCTCTAATCAGCTGCGCGACCTCTTTGGGAAGAATATCAACGACTTCATTCCTTTCCCTGTATATATGAGAACAGACAAAAAACTTAAACCGAGATTTTAAATATAAAGCACACTCCAACAAATCCTTGAGTGTGTGCAAGTGACAGAGATAGATCCCATTGCTCCAATTAATGATAAGCTGAGTGTCCTCAAAAATCTGAATCCTGTGGCAAATTTTCTCCCTGGGAAAAAGGAGCATGTGTCTAAGGTTGTTTGATTCTGGAAAGTTGTTTGTTCCTCTCCCAAGACACACTTTCATTTTGAAGTACACATAATTGTTTAAATGAAGGATGGCCCCCCACCACAACCATCAGCTGGCGCCGAGCCATCGAAGTAGACCCAAGGCAAACTTGTGTCTATGATCTCAGGGCTGATGACCCTGATAGAATGTTGAACCGGATCCTCAGGAATCATATTGAAAATAGACAACATGTGATTGCAAGAGAAAACCCAATGGATAGGTGTCTCCTAGAATATCAGGTGGTTTCTAAATAGCCAGATACCCCAACAAACAATGAGGGGAAGGTTCCTGACTTTTTGAGTGGCATTATTTGACCACCAACTATGTTAGGCATCATTAACATTCTAGCTTTACCAATGAATATCAATAGAGAGTGCGGTAGTAATGAGTGTCCATATTTCAGTCGAGGCTAGATAGTGGAGGAAACGCTTGCCAGTATCCTCCGAATCAGCTTTACACATGTAGTAGTGGGAGGGGCCCTGTAGCATAGATTTTCTCAAGTTTGCTTCAATAGGAATTTTATTAGTGAGGATGCACCACATGAAAAGGTGAGATTTGTGGGGGGCCTTTAGTTTGTGCTTCCATCACCAACATACCCCACCCAAGACCCGAGCCTCCATGATCCTAGAAAAAACAACTTTTGGTGAGTATTTGCCATTTGGGGCCTTTTCCAAATAATATCATCAGCCCTATCTGAAATTTTGATGTTGGCTTCTGTTGGACACCTAATCCTCAATGGGTAAGTGTGGAAGCTGAATAGACAAAAAGAAGTCTGAGAGACCTTGGGATGTGAAACACAACGGTCAAACCATGTACTATAAATGTATATAAGTTGTTAATAAAAATTGATTCTCATGTTTTATCTTGCATATTTGTTGTTTCCATGTGTGTGTTTAACATGGTATCAGAGCAGGTGTATTCCTTCCCTGCATAATTTCTTTGAGCCATTTGTTTTATGGTCTTTATGAGCAGGTCCTATTTTAATATTCCTGCCTTTGTAACTCCATTTTTGGCATTCTAGTATGCCCTTGTAACTCCCTTCTGCTATCTTCTCTGCAGTCTATCCTTTGACAAGAATCTGTCCTGCCATGCATAATCTCTTGTAATTTGAAAATTTATTGTGGGATTTTTTTCTGGGGTCATCTTTATTATTTTGGTGGGAAACTGCATTTTATTACCTATGTTGTATTGGGTGGTGATTTAATATCTGACTTGTGTGTCAGACTGTGTAGACTGTGTGACTGAACCATTGTTGGCATTGTATGGTATAACAGAGTACAACAACGTTGCTCTCTCCACGCTACTCATACGCTCCAAACCGAAACGCTTCCACCATCCTCTCACTCGGCTTCATTAACAGGAAGCTGGAGAGCCACCTTGTTGTCCTATTCGCCATTGACCCTCCACGCACACGCTGTCACGGTTATACATCTAACATGCTTGCCCATATTTAATAGTTTTACAAGCAGGGTTTCTGTGCATGCCCACTGGGATTCCACATTTTATTGAATTTATTTTAGCTTTTGGCAACCGACTCAACCAGGCTCTTTCTCATACACTTGACCTGCCATACGCTGTTGCAGTTTGGTTAATGTTCGACCTATACCGCCTCTTTCGCCTACAGTCGGTTGAACGTTGGACTGTCCTTTGGTAGCTTTTCCAATTATGAAATTCTTTATCTTACCTAACGTCCACGGCTACTTCTCCGCGAAAACAAATTCATCATGACTAAGTTCATTGATACCTTTCACCACGAACGTAGTATTACCAGAATGAATTGTCCAAGCATCCTTTTCCCCAGGGCTCTCTTTGGCTTTATCGAAGTGATTACCGGCAATAGAGAAAATTGTCCAAGGCAGAGCGGAATCACTCCAAAAGGAGTCGAAGAGCTGAGGCATGTAAGGCTAATCCAATTTGGGATTGGGTCTCGACATATCTGATATGTTTATATTTGCGATATCATCCACTGGTTTGGAAATTGGGTCCTACGGTGTCCCCAGCTGGAGCTTCTGAAATTCTTGAACCGAAACCTGTAACTGCGGTTGCTTATGCGCCCGCTCGTTTATCATGGAACTCATAACAACTGAAAATTCCGATGTATAATGTTCTTGCTTCAGGATATTCGTCCGATCCATATTTTTCAAATCCTCATTCTTTAAAACCCAGTTTGAATCAATCGGTTTAGGGTTCGCAATGAGATTACTATCCTATTCCAAACCGTGCCTGATATTTATACTCATATAGGTTTGAGAGGTTTCTGGTGTGATTATTCGTGTAGAAGTTGAGATGGCATCAATTAGAGAACTCATTACCGACTGACCCTCTCGCCACTGTAGTTGCTGAAGGTCAAGATTTATTTTTATGAAGGCTCCATCAAGCGAGAGAAGTGTTGAAGTGTCAAAGATTTGTTTTCTTGTTGGCCAAAGTTTCATTTTGAGAGATGACATTGAGATTAATTTGTATAAGGTATTTTGTGTGGTTGTTTAGGAGAAGTTCCAGTTAAAAGAGGTCGTGTTTCCACCTGTATAAATTTTTGGTCGAGAATCTTTCTAGTTGGGTCTAATCAATAGTGCAGAAAGGGGCTAATTCCCTTTACTCTCTTTGTTTCACGAATCACCTTTGTTGTGCATCGAAGTTTCTAGTATTGTTGCTAGTGGTATCAAAAGGACGCATGCTATGGTAAAATCGAGAGTTCAAGCGCTACAAAATTTGTGAGATTCAGAGTTGAAAAATTGTAGGTCTGAGAGCGGAAAATCTATGGGCCTTTGGGTAGTTTTTGAGATTCGTGACCTTATTCTTCAGCATTTTGTGGATGGATTTTCCAGCAATGACGTTGGTGGCTCTTCCAGCAAGTTCCTACTACTAATTTAATTTGTAGCCACGGATCTGGAGATAATAGACGCACTATTTGGGAGCTAGGGTGCACATAGTGGGATTGAATCTTTGAAATTATGTGCTTGTCTCTCTAACTCAGTAGGAAAGTGATATTTCATTCCCTATGCCTTAACGAAAAAGAGGAAAAACAATTTGATTTTCTGATATGCAGAGCACAAAATCGTGTGCCTTGGAGATTAAAAATCATCCACAAACAGACAAATGCTTTTCAGAGAGTATGGTGCAAAAGGATAATTCTACAAGGCGATCATTAGCTCTACGACTGTAGAACATTCATTGCTAGGGGAACAATAAACGCAGTCAGTGCCGGAATTTCAAAATTTCCTCTGCTTTTAAGTGAAAAATTGATAACAGTCATTTGTTTTTAATGCCTTACATTTTGCCTTATTCAGCTTCATGATTATTCATATTCATGAGTGTCAGATTTTTTGAGAATTTTTTTGCAAAGGATTCTGAATACAGAAAATTAATACAGATAAGAAAGTGGCAAGATCAGAGAATATTTGTTCATACCCTAGTCAAAGCAAAGTTGTTGCAGTTTTGATAGCCATCATTTCTGCTTTGAAAGTGAAGGAGTATTTGAAGGATCCAAGCAAGTTTGTAGTTGTTGTTGCCCCAGTTGTGGCAATGTATTTAAACTCATTTTAGTTTTTGTCTACATATATATGCATTGATTCCTTATTCGACTGCTGCATAATATTTTGGTGGGCTATATAAAGGCAATGATTGTTTTGAAAAATAAAAATAATCTTTTGTGGAGAGAAGTTTATTCGGTTGTATTGTTAGAACATGTTCAGAATGACTCCTCTATTTTAGTTCTTCTTCCCGTAGCTGAGATTCGAGTTGCAAAAAATCAATTTTCTCTTGTGCATTTTGTAGACAGACCTGAATGTCTGTGAGAGAAACTTTGCCGACTTTTAATGTATCATGACTAGTAGGCAATATCAGAGTTTTGAGGAACTCTAATGCTTCATAGATTTTGGCCATTTTTCTTCAATGTTAGATCTACAACTTAAAAACTGATCACAACTACTACTCAATGCAGAAAAGTAATACCCACTAGCAATATCCTTTATAAATGTGCAACAAATGATCAGTGTGCACCCAGCAAGCACGAAAATGAGAGTTTACTCATGATCAACACTATGTTCTGATGGTCATCTACAAGCTTTAAAGCCACATCAAGCGACACTGAGACACAACCTACCATACTAGATTCAGAGTTGTAGCCAGAAACAAAGATGCCCCTGAGCATGCCTTTAGTTGGTAATCTGGGACACTTCCTCTAGCAGAAGACTTCAGCT
>APFE031363185.1:0-20931 GCA_000404065.3 Pinus taeda
AAGAGAAAGATATCCACTAATAAAAAAAGATATAAAGAAAAAGAAAAGAAAGATAATGTCATTATAGAAAACTTCGATCCCTTTCCTCCTGTAAAATCAAAGTTCAAGAATACTCAACAACTAAATATGGTAATGTACTTGTTTCAATCCGACCCTAGACATATACTGCCCCAACACATTTATCCGACCCTAGACATATACTGCCCCAACACATTTATCCTGCCCAACACATTTATCGCTCTATAGCATAACAAAGAAGACTTGCCATCAAATAGTAGCAGAATTAAAGACAAGTTCACATTAAATAAGATAGGAGAGGCGAAGAGGGGCCGAACCTAAAGAAGATTGGGAATGCAGAGCTTGTGAGGCACAATGAGCCAGAGAAGTGGAATCAAAGGACCACTTCTTACTCCGATTGTCTACATGCAAGGTGGTCTGGAAGGCATTACAGGACACCAGTTGGGACGCGATATTCCAGGATGCACAAATAGAGTACATTGCAAGAAGTATCCATAATGGGCAAATCCTATTTCCAACTCTACTGCAATATAAATGCTTCTGACATGCAAGGGGAATAGGGGGTTGCCTTGCTGCTAACATGCCAAAGTCAACTTTGAGAAAAATATAAATGCAAGGCAACCCCTATTCCCCTTGCATGTCAGACTGCATTTATATTGCAGTAGAGTTGGAAGTAGGAATCGCCATCGATAATGATGAATGTCAGAGACAGGTTGACATGATGCAGCGCAGTAGGAGTAGGTGACACCCGTAAGGGGGCCACCCAAATAAGTGAATGTCCAATTTAGGACGCTTCCCTTACACTACATTTTCTCTTCTGTCTTTTCTTATTTACTCTTTACTTGTTAGTTGTTAGCATTTCATCTTTCTTACCTTTGTAAAGGAATGACACAACGAGGTATAAGCATTTTTTTGCCTTGGGGTTTCACAAAACGTTTGATAAAATTCTGTTCTGTTCTATTCTATTCTCATGATAATAAGAATGCACGTTTCTTAAAATACACAGGTAACTTCAGAGTATGTTCCTGCAAAATCAAGGGCTCTGTGTGATGTTTTGAGGATCCGAAAGCGTCCATAGTAGTTTTACTCAGATGACACTTCTCTTAAGACTAAAATCAACAGCATTGTTTATAATCAATAACATATGGGGAGGAATTTGAAAACAGACCCATGCTGATGATTGTGGAAAGTAGTGTTTCTATGACCTATATATGGACTAAATCAAAGGATTAAAACTTTCCTTTGGAATGCTTCATTAACATACTTGGCCAGTAATTGAAGCAATCCAAAGTTAAATAATTCCCTATAAAAGGAAACCAATAAAATGAAACAGAATAGTTTATTATTCATTCATTCAAACATTAATGATAGAACAGGCAGGTAATTTAGGTAGGAATAAAACTTACAGCTTAATAACTCAATAACATGTAACGCAACTTGTATAATTAAATCCTGAGAAATGAATAATATAATACTTCAGGTTACAAATAGTTACCTGGTTTTGCTTAGAATCTCTCAAAAACAAGACAAACAATTAGGGCAGGAACAAAAAAATTACATCAATAATATATGGAAGAAAAATAGATTAATTAGACTACATATCAACGCTCTAACGCTGCAGATTACAAGGTTCTCCTTTGATTCTGAAGCAGATTTGTATCTAATTCTTATGATTAATTCTTATGATCCATCCAGCCTTCTCTGCTCTAGGAGTGCTGGTTCTTCCTATCCTTTTACATAGGATGGGTATCTGCTTCATTGTCTAGGGTTTATCTCTTTGGATTTTCCTCTTTGTTTGATTTATTTGTTCCCATTTCATGGCCACTACCACATTGGCATTGTTACCATTGATGCAATTTGGTTCATTTCTGGATATTAATTGTATAAATGAAAAAAGAATATGTCAACATTTTATTAATTACCTTAACAGAAATGTAAAAAAGACTAATTTAGATCCATTTTTATCTCAGGGCTTTTAAAATTTAAATAATGAGACTTTTAAATAATGAGAATTTTGCTGCTAGATTATTCTGTACTTCTTAATAGTAAACATTAAGGTGAATCTAAGCTACATAATTTATTCGTTTCCTTTTTCTCAGCAAGAGAACAAGAAGAACTTATCAAACCGTATCAAGCAGGGGAAAAAATAACTCAAGGTAAAACACACAAAATTAATATCAAAATGAAAAAGGACATGAGCTTATGTTCCAACAGCAAAGTGGAGAATTTGCCAAACCTCTTATCATTTGAATCTCATGATTGCAGAGTTTGGTAATAATTATCCAGACTGGCCATAATTGGGTTTCTAACTTTCTTATCATTACTAGATTTTCCTTTGAAAATGCTTCCTGTAAACTCCAACCTATTTGTGCAGGCGGAATGGTTCTCACTACATGCAGCCCACTTGCTCAGCTGAAATGCCTCCCACCACAACCATCCCGCTTGTCCAAGGTAAAGGTTCTTGAAGACCAAACTATTGAATATAAGCACTTCTGTTCAGCTAAGTCGCCATAATAATGAATACTCATTAAAACCACCTACAACTTAAACATGCCTTCTGACCCCCACCGACCCTCTTTCACCCTATCTTCACCGCCTAAGCACGCCACAATTGGCATTCAGGCACCTACTGTTATAACTACTCGCCTACTGTTATAACTACTCGGCTACTGGATTCTGTTGAAATCACTCTCAGTGGTGCCTAAATACTATTGCAATCCCAAAGATTGGTGACTGCATGATACCATTGTAAATACTGTAAATAAATATCACATTTGATTTCAACAGCAATTAAAATAAGATAGAAATGCATACCTGGACTTGAGCCTTTCCAGGACTTTAATGGTGACAAGCTGCGAGGCCATACAGGCATCCAAGTTCACGAACACAAGCCTTTTTCCATTGGGTTCCCCCACAATAAATGCTCTGGCCCTCAGCCTGAAATGAACACCAGAGGCAATTTGCTCGATGTTCGCATAACCCATCATGTTAACATCTGCTGCAGGTCCTGTGATATCATATGACCCTGTTCCTATCAAGTAATTGGGCCCTGAGAAGCACACCCATGGAAAGAAGCCTACCAACATAAGAGTACATAGAAATATGAATGTGAATCTGTGTATCCACCCCATCGCTAACTCACTCGGTATGATCCAGTTTCAATGATTCATACACATACCAATAAGATATAGATACCAAGTGTTCATTCTCTAAAGAGATATATATATATATATATATTGTGTATTGCGCGTTTACTGGTGGGTGTCAGTGTGATGGGTAAGGCGGTCTGATACATAAGTGTTTAGCATCAGATTGGCCTCGTTGCGTGCAGTCCAACTGATCAGCTTCTGTGAAGTTTTCATGATTGGGCCATAAAAACATTGGACCCACCCAAACCATACCATTCACATTTATTAGATGAAACGGATTATAAGCGTTTTTTCTTTTAAAATACACTGACATGACATTTAGCAGCAGAGCATTTCATACTAGGAAGGACATGAACTGACGTGAGATTTCGGATTTGAGCAGGGAAAAACTCGTAGAGAAATGATTTTAGTTTGTTTATTGAAATGACACGGAATTTGGGCACGTTCAGTGGGGGTTGTTTGTTCAGAATAGAATGGCTTGATAGTGGGGTCTAAGGATGCTGGCTGTTCCGGTAATAATTACAATTTATTGGGATGTTGTTTGTATTATGTAATATGCAAACAAGTTGTCTGGAATTTTGTAAATGTGGAAAGCTTAGGCAGGGGTTTTGGGTCATTCCACCACTTTGGATTATGTACAATGGAACAAGTTGTCTGGAATTTTGTAAATGTGGAAAGCTTAAGCAGGGGTTTTGGGTCATTCCACGGTGGTAGATGTTCGCATAGAATCTTGTAAACGTGTAAAGTAAGTAAAGAATTTGGTTCACTTCAATATTGAAATTTAAATAAATTTCAAATGTGGAAAGCTTAAGCAGGGGTTTTGGGTCACTTCACTGTGGTAAATGCTGTATAGAATCTTATAAATGTGGAAAGTTTAAGTAAAAGATTTGGATAACTTCAATATTTGAATTTAAATAAGGTTTATGTTTTTTAGAGTTTGGGTAACTTTAATATTTGGTTTTAAATAAGGTTTTTCTTAATAGTGTATTTTTTTATTTTGGGGGCTAAGTTGTAATGATATAAGATTAAAAAATTTAAATTTCATTTAAATTAACTAAATAAGTTGTTGATTTTTTGTATGATGATAAAAATTTTGAATATTTTATTTTTATTTTTATTTATTTATTTTTTAATTTGTAAAATAAATTTATAGTGTAAAGTAGTATTGTATTAATGTATTTCATAGTGAAAATTTTATTAGTACAAAATTCTGTGGGCATAAATCTATGATTATTGGTTGTTTTGGGCACTAATTATGTGTGCATAAATCTAACTAGCAATTGTACTAGATGTTGCAAAGGAAACGCTTTAAGGGATAAATTGGAGAAGAATCGTGACATATAAAAGATCATTGAAGATAAAAAAAAAAAAATAGTAAACAAAATGTAAATAGTAAACAAAATGTCACTGAAAGTTCTGTAAGGCATAAATTGGAGAAAAATTGTGACATATATAAGATCATTGAAGATAAAAATTGGTAAACAAAATGTGATTCAATGAACATTGAAATATTTTTGTTAAATTTTAAAAATTGTAGCACAACAAAAGGGTTTTTGATACTTATCCATATAAATCTAAATTAGTATATATTTTTCAATATGTTTAATTTATATGAATAAGTTAGTATATATTTTAAAAATATTTAAAGGTAGTATATGTAAAAATAATTTGAACTTTGTGGCATATGCACATTGTTGTAACCATAATTAATTATATGACATGAACTAACTCGAGATATTTTAAGCCACAAAAATCCAAATTTTAAGATGGATCTGGGCTGGTTATATATTAGTAACCATCATATGTGTTAGTTTGAGTATCATTTTTTTATTATATAAATACACAAATATTGCTAAACAATAATGGTTGTAAAAAATATACACATTCTGCACATAAAACAACAGGCCTAACTTTGTCTTCATTTGCAACCTCCTGGCTTCTCATTCTCTTTTGTTGCAACTCCTCCTCCAACCTTTTCACCTTGAATACGCCTTCAAAGTTGTAAATGCTCCATGGTTGCATTCTCCTACAACCATTGATATGGTTACTACCTCAACCTTTGTTTCGTTGTCTCCAACCGTACAATGAGTTGTAATATCTTCCACTCTTATGGCACTTTCATTTCCATCCTCTCCTTCAAAGTATTCTTCAAATACTACAACAATGTTATTGTTTTCCTCTTCTTGAGTTGTAGAAACAATAGGGTTGCTTATTCCTTCCTCTATACTTGCATACTAACAAACATTAGATGTATTAATTAAATCAAATTCCTTAATGGGCATGCCCTCCAGGGACTCTTCATCCACAAATGCACAAATGATGAATTCAAAATCACCATCCATTTCAAAATCTGGCATTTAAAGACATGTTGCTCTTCATTTTATCTTATCTTCACTACTTGGAGATCTTCCTTGACCTCCTCTACATACAAGACCCTTTCAATTTGTTAAGCCTTCCACATTCGAGAACCTTCAACAACAAGATTGACGCTGAATGTTGCACCCTCAATTTTGATGTTTCCTTTAACCCTTGTTATGGTAGTTTCCACCTCATTATCTGACTCATCCTCTGCAATGCGCTCATGGACTAACATACCCTTCATTTTTTATAATGTAACAGTTTCACTTCGACTCAAATGTGTAAAATATCCCTTGTGACCCCAACCTTGCTACTAGCTTCTTTCCCTACACATTCATTCACAAACTATTATACAAAAATTGGGTTACACAAATGATAGTCCCAACGCCATCACCATCTACCCATTTACTATATAACAATGTATATACAACACTGAGCTTGTATACCACACCGAATGGTCTTGAGTTTGTGATGCTACTCATTTTTTATATTGGTGCTTATTCAAATGCTGCCAAACTCAGTCACGAACCTAAAATGGTGGAGCAACTCAATTCCAATTATGAAGTATATTATACTTAGCATGTGTCCACTGAAGGATGCATGAACCATGCTATGTACCGTGGCCAAGTTGTGCATGAAAAAAGGAAAGCTTTCTTAGCTCATTCTGATGGTGGGATGGGAGAACATCTTGAATGCCATAAGGAGCAAGACAAAAAAAATCCAAAACAAAGGTCAAAAGGAGAGTGTCTTATTGAAGAATAAGTGGCTAGATTGTTGTTGTGTTGCAAAATATCCAACTACTGATCCCACTGCCCATTTTTCTAATGAGAAAGTTTGTTAAAGACATGAGAGGTTTTGTTGTAGTTGTGTTGCAAAATGCAAGTACTAATTCCACTCTTTCTTCTACTAGCAATAGATGTAAAGAACATGAACCAAAGTTTTGTTCACCACCTATGGTTGAAATCGAGTGGAAAACAAAAGCTTTACAAAGATTTTCAAAGATGGTTGAAAATCTTGATTCACAATAAAAAATGATGGTCAATGGTAATCTAAAATGGCTCCAAACACATTGGAAGAAAAGTATTGTAGTTGTAGATGCAACAATAGTTTTGTTGAATGCTATGAAAAGTTAAAACTATCATCCTGGAAAATCTGCATATTGCCACAAATATGCAATCATGTTTCCATTGAATAACAAAATGCATGGTGAAGGATTCTCAAGCCCAAATGTCAACATTTTTGGATGTAGTTTTCCACTTGTTTCCACATCAAAAGTCAATAGAAGTACCTCTGCTAATGCAACAAAGTATTTTCACACCAAAAATCCCTCCATAAGATGAGGGTGCATAATCTTGAAAAGAAGAAAAGAATCAAGATGACCCTGCTAGAACAATCATATGATTAAGCTTGTAAAGAATGCCACTGTGGACTGCGTAGTATAGGAAGAGTGCTAGTTAACCATAGTAGATTATCGGGTGGATTTTAGCATTGGACTAAATCCCATTAAATATTGGTATTTTCAATCCCCATAGGCAACAAATCTAAAGTTGACACTATTACCTTCATGTTCGAAAGCCCTAGTAAGTTGAAATGACCTCAATATATCTAATGTGTCATTTCTTTTTCAATCTTTCATTTTCCTTTTAGGTTTTATAATTGATGGGTTTTGTCTTTCTGTGGGTTCAGACAAGGATAAGATTTTAGACTTCGAAATGAAGTTAATAGACATTAATAGCGAGCATTTGGGCATTCCAGAGTCAGAGTAACATGTCATTGTGAGGTGCCATCTCAAGAATTTGCTTGCATCTGCAATGATCTCAACTACATTGGGGACACTGGTAGGTAGCAGTCATGCTACTGATTTTTTGAACAAAAAGCTCTCGTTTTGCTAATGCCACTCATTTTTTATATTGGTGCTTATTCAAATGCAACCAAGCTCAGTCACAAACCTAAATTGGTGGAGCAATTCAATTCCAATTATGAGGTATATTATATTTAGCATGTGTCCATTGAAGGATGCATGAACCATGCTATGTATCGTGGCCAAGTTCTGCATGAAAAAAGGAAAGCTTTTTCTAGCTCATTCTGATGGCGGGATGTTGTTTAAACTGGGAGAAAAACTTGAATGCCATAAGGAACAAGACAAAAAAAAGCCAAAACATAGGTCAAAAGGAGAGTGTCCTATAATCTGGATTCACAAAAAAAATGATGGTCAATAGTAATCTAAAATGGCTCCAAACACATTGGAAGAAAAGTATTATAGTTGTAGTTGCAACAACAATTTTGTTGAATGTTATGAAAAGTTAAAACTATCATCTTGGAAAATCTGCATATTGCCACAAATATGGAATCATGTCTCCATTGAAAAACAAAATCCATGGCGAAGGATTCTTAAACCCAAATGTCAACATTTTTGGATGTAATTGGTTGATACCCATCTCTGAATCGGGTATTATAATATCCAGTAGTGAGCTCAGGAGCATGGGATATGGTTCCATAATGCCAATGTATTCTAGCCACTTTGTCGAAAAACTTGACATCAGTGCCACGAAAAATGGCTTAAACTGTTGTTAGGATTCTCTCTCCATGATCAAGAAGCATACCATAATACCACTCAAGGAAAAACTCACCATAAGGAGTATTCCAACCACCATCTCTTATGAAAAATGGTGTGTCCTCAAGCTAGTTGTTGTAGTGTTATGTGTCACTTGGGCCCCCGTTACCCCACTCCTTCTTGCTAGCAACTTCAGCTACGACTTTAAGATTAGAGACCATATACTGCAATACAAGGATATCCAAAGTAGTTAATAAGAGAGATTGATCCCAAAAACTTTAAAAACTTATATAGAAGCTATTTTTCTAACAAATGAGACAAATTACCTCCAATTTTCAGGCTGGAACAAATGCTGATTCATTCTCAAATAAATGAATGCACACATCGTTCCACTGTGGTGTTAAGACCATCTTTTGGCAGTCGGAGATTGGCATTCCTAACCATCTGATCGTGTGTATCTTAATGAAATCTTGGAAGAGCATTGCCCCAACAAGAGAGGCCCCAACTTTCCGAGTTACAAGGAAGTTAGGGAGAATCACAAGTCAAAATGGGCTCAGAATCTGGAGGGTTTTCCGAGATGTCCAATTGCAAAAAACAGGTAGAATCGAATGAAGTAATGAGAATGTGAGTTTTAAAAAAATCTAGGTACTGACCACACCTTTATTTGGAACTATCTCGACAAAATATTTGTGTTGATCTAATTGTGTTGGTTGTTAGGGTTTAAGAGAAATAAATATAACAATCAAGAAATACACATTCAAACCATGTACACCATGATTATCTGGAAAATCCCAATTGGGGAAAAACCAACCAACAATAGATCTATTATTGTCCTTGGCTAAAATACAGCCAAGCCGGCCAACAACCTGAGCTTTCACCGCTCAACCATGGCTACCTACAATGGAGAATACACAAGCCTTTTAAGGGCTTCAACTACATGTAATACCATGGGTTCAATACCATGAGTCGCCAATACTAGTGCCCAAAACCACAACTGTTAACCATAATTGTTGACATAACCAACTGTTAACCATAATTGTTGACATAACCTCAACTCCACCGTAGGGTCAAGTTTATCTAACAATCCCCCCTTTAAACTTGACTTTGGGTTTTCCTTGGTCAAATCTAGCCAAATTTGCCAAGTGAGCCAACCACCACTCACCTCCAGGCCCTACCCAGTCAATGTTAGGGAATTTGATAATCTCACAAGCTGTCCTAGTTCAGCGTGCTTCATCATAACACCACATGCATCCCCATATCACCCAAGCGGACATTCAGACATGCTTCATCATAACACCACATGCATCCCCATATCACCCAAGCGGACATTCAGACTTTACCAATGATTTACTGGGGTACGGGTACGCATGCCTTACCAGGTCTTACAGTCGTATACCCATTTACATGAAAATTTCCATTTTATTTTTATTTTTTTACTAGACCCACACACAACTTGAACTGCTGCAAGTTTAACCATGCATTTCACTCTGTAAAACTCCTATCCCACTATTTAACCCTTCTCTTGTAACTGGAATTTTATTTAAAATTTCTATTACTATTTCAGAATAGAAATTTTTCATTAACCATAAAATCCCTTCAACAAATTTCTCTTAAAAAAAAAAGAATTACCGGACTTTCTTGATTTTTTAAATTTCCAAAAAATATTCCCAGTGCTTGCATTTTCTTCTTGCTCCTCATTGAACGAGGCCTTGGAAAAGCCTTCAGACTTCATTCTCTTCTTGCTCGTCATTGAACCATCACTCAGTGGACATCACTAGTTTGTGGAACGAGCTATTGCTTCAACTAGCACCACCACTTCGTGGATGGGAACATTTCGAACAACTATCCAAGGCCCTTGCAACCAGAGCTTTGATACCACTTGTTAGGGTTCAAGAGAAATAAATATAACAATCAAGAAATACACATTCAAACCATGTACAACATGATTATCTGGAAAACCCCAATTGGGAAAAACCAACCAACAATAGATCTATAATTGTCCTTGGCTAAAATACAGCCAAGCCGGCCAACAATCTGAGCTTTCACCGCTCAACCATGGCTACCTACAATGGAGAATACACAAGCCTTTTAAGGGCTTCAACTACATGTAATACCATGGGTTCAATACCATGAGTCACCAATATTAGTGCCCAAAACCACAACTGTTAACCATAACTGTTGACATAACCTCAACTCCACCATAGGGTCAAATTTATCTAACATGGGTGTCACTTTCCAGTAAGTCTTTTAGTGGACATTTACATGATTCCGCCATGAAAAAATTGAACCCAATCAAACCATTCACATTTATGTGATGAAACGACTTATAAGCGTTTTTAATTTTTAAAAACACTGACATGACAATTACCAGGAGAGAATTTCATACTTGGGAGCACATTAGCTGACGTGAGATTTGGGATTTGAGCAGAGAAAAACTCGTAGATAAATGATTTTAGTTTGTTTATTGAAATGACGCGAGATTTGGGATTTGAGCAGAGAAAAACTCGTAGAGAAATGATTTTAGTTTGTTTATTGAAATGACGCGGAATTTGGGCACGTTCAGTGGCGGTTGTTTATTTAGAATAGAATGGCTTGATAGTGGGGACTAAATGGCTTGATAGTGGGGACTAAGGATGCTTGCTGTTCTTGTAATAATTACAATTTATTTATTTAGAATAGAATGGCTTGATAGCGGGGACTAAGGATGCTTGCTGTTCTTGTAATAATTACAATTTATTGGGACTGCCAATAGAGTAATTGCAATTGATTGGGACTGCCAATAGAGTTTCATGTTGGTAAAAGGTTATCACTCAATCTTGTAAATGTGGAAAGTTTAAGCAGGGATTTTGGTTCACTTTTGTAAATGTGGAAAGTTTAGTCAGGGATTTTGGGTCACTTTAATGTGGTAAATGTTGTATGCAATTTTGTAAATGCAGAAAGATTGAGTAAAGGATTTGGGTTACTTCAATATTTGAATTTAAATAAAGTTTAGGTTTTTAAATTTGGTAACTTATATTTTTGGTTTAAATAAAAAATTTTGTTTAATTTTGTGTTTATACGTGTATGTTGTTGCTAGTATGTACAATGGTAAAAAGTTGTCTCCAATCCTGTAAATGTGGAAAGCTTTAGCAGGGGTTTTCGGTCACTCTGGTAGATGTTGCATGGAATTTTATAAATGTGGAAAGTTTTGATAAAAAGTTGTCTCTAATTTTGTAAATGTGGAAAGCTTAAGCAAGGGTTTCCAATCACTCTTGTAAATGTGGAAAGCTTAAGCAGAGGTTTTCGGTCACTCTGGAAGCTTAAGCAAGGGTTTCCAGTCACTCTTGTAAATGTGGAAAGCTTAAGCAGGGGTTTTCGGTCACTCTGGTAGATGTTGCATGGAATTTTGTAAATGTGGAAAGTTAGGGTAAAAAGTTGTCTCTAATCTGGTAAATGTGGAAAGCTTAAGCAGGGGTTTTCGGTCACTCTAGTAGATGTTGCATGGAATTTTGTAAATGTGGAAAGTTTGGGTAAAGGATTTGGGTCATTTTAATGTTTGAATTTAAATAAGGTTTAAATTTTTTAAGTTTGAGTAAAGAAGATTGGGAATGCATAACTTGTGAGGTATGCAGAGGAAAAGAAGTGGAAACAAAGAACGACTTCTTACCCCAGCTGTCTACCTGCAACCATCAGGAAGGGGTTGGGGTTGGCATGACAGGACACCTGTTCGGACACAATATTCCAGGATGCATAAATAGAGTACATTACAAAAAGTATCGAGGATGATGAACGCCAGAGACAAAAGGCAGCTCACTAGAAGTAAGTGGCCCTCGTAAGGGGGCCACCCAAACAAGTGAATGGACGGTTCCCTTACACTACATTCTCTCTTATGTCTTTTCTCAGTTACTCTTTATTGTTAGCCTTTCGTATTTCTTACCTTTGTAAAGGAATGACACAATGAGCTGTAACTTCTTTTTTTTTTTTTTGGGGTCTCACAGACTATTTGGACTAGCGGATGTTTGATAAGAAGAATGCCACTTTTTTAAAAGTACACAGGTGATTTCAGAGTATGGTCCTGCAAAATCAAGGGCTCGGTGAAGTTTTGAGGATCCAAAAGCATCCATGGTAGTTTTTCTCAGCTGCCACTTCTCTTTAAGGTTAAAATAAACGGCATAATTTATAATCAATTGCCTATGGGGAGGAATTTGAAAACAGACCCATGCCGATGATTGAGGAAAGTACTGTTTCTGTGACCTATATATGAACCAAATCAAAGGGTTAAAACTCTCTTTTGGAATGGCTAATTAACATATTTGGCCAGTGATTGCATGAATCCAAAGTCAAATAATTCTTTGTAAAAGGAAACCAATGAAATCAAAAGAATAGTTTATCAATAATTATTCATTCATTCAAAAATTAATGACAGAACAGGCAGGTAATTTAGGTAGGAAAGAAAACTTACAGAATAATAACTCAGTAACCTGTAAAAATATGTATAATTTTTATTTTGAGAAATGCAAAATGCAATATTTCATGTTATAAAAACTTATCTGATAAATTTACATTAAATAAAATATTTTGCCCATATATCTGCTCATGAATTTGTGAAAGTTCACAAGATATGCATGTAGGCTAGACAAGAACAGGAAATTTTATGGATTAATGGAATGAGCATATACTTAGGAAGACAAATAATTCCAATTGAGCAGCACGTTATCTTTAAATTTCCAAAAATATCACAAGCCAAAATAATCACAAAAAATGGGAAGACGGGGCCATAAATTTGGCAGGGAAAAAAATTACAGATTAGTAACACAGAAATTACTCATACAAAGAAACAATTCAAAACATGCAGCATTATTTCTTATAGATTTGTTTAGAACCTCTCAAAAGCAAGACAAACAATTGAGGCAGGAACCAAAAAATTACATCAATAATATGGGGAGGACAAAACAGATTAATAAGACAGCACATTAACATGCTAACGCTGCAGCCTACAGGCTTCGCCTTTAATTCTGATGCAGATTTATATCTAATTCTTTTCTAGGCCTCTACTTATGATCCATCCAACTTTATTAGGGAGTGCTTGCTCTTCCTATCCTTTTACATAGGATGGGTCTCTGCATCATTGCTTAGGGTTTACCTCTTTGGATTTTCCTCTTTGATTGGTTAATTTTTTCCCATTTCATGCCCACTTCTGCATTGACATTGTTACCATTGATGTAATTGGGTTTATTTGTGGATATTATTAACTGCATAGAGAGCTGACTCTGTTGGAGAATGTAGTTGGTCCAACAGCAAAATGCAGAATTTGCCAAACCTGTTATCACTTTAATCTCATGATTGCAGAGTTTGGTAATGATTATCCAGACTGGATTCAATTAGTATTGTTGTCATTAATATATTTTTCTTTGAATATGCTTCTTGTAAACTCCAACCTACTTGTGCAGGTGGAAAGGCTCTCACCACATGTAGCCCACTTGCTGAAAGATCTCCCACCACAAGCATGCCACTTGTCTTCTTGAAGACCAAATTATTGAATGTAAGCACTTCCGTTCAGCTAAGTCACCATAATGGTGAATACTCGTTAAAATCACCTACGACTTATACATGCCTTCTGACCCCAACCGACCCTCTCTCACGGTCTCACCCCATCTTCACCACCTAAGCACGCCACGATTAGCATAGGCAACCTGCTGTTATAACTACTCGGCTACTGGATTCTATTGTAATCACTTTCAGTGGTGCCTAAATGCTATTGCAATCACAAAGATTGGTGACTGCAGGATACCAGTGTAATCACTGTAAATAAATATCACATTTGATTTCAACAGGAATTAAAATAAGATAAAAATGCATACCTGGACTTGAGCCTTTCCAGGACTTTGATGGTGACCAGCTGAGAGGCCATACAGGCATCCAAGTTCACGAACACTAGCCTTTTCCCACTGGGTTCCCCCACAATGAATGTTCTGGCCCTCAGCCTGAAATGAACACCAGAGGCAATTTGTTCGCTGTTTGCATAACCCATCATGTTAGCATCTGCTGCAGGTCCTGTGATATCATATGACCCTGTTTCTATCAAGTAATTGGGCCCTGAGAAGCACTCCAATGGAAATAAGCCCACCAGCATAAGAGTACATAAAAATATGAATGTGAGTCTGTATATCCACCCCATCGCTCGCTCACTCGGTATGATCCAGTTTCAAGGATTCCTACACATACAAATAAGAGATATATACCAAGAATTCATTCTCTTGTGATAAGAGACAGAGATATAAATACACATTGTGTATTGCAGGTTTACTTGTGGCTATCAATGTGAATGCGTAAGGCAGTTAGATACATTTGAGTGTTAAAAGGATGGGATTGGACTTATTGCGTTCAGTCCAACTGTGATCAGCTTTCTGTGAATTTTCCGTGATTGGGCTATGAAAAAATTGAGCCCAACAACACCATTCACATTTATAGATGAAACGGCTTACAGGTATTTTTTCAGTCCAACTGTGATCAGCTTTCTGTGAATTTTCCGTGATTGGGCTATGAAAAAATTGAGCCCAACAACATCATTCACATTTATTAGATGAAACGGCTTACAGGTATTTTTTCTTTTAACATACTCTGACATGACACTTACCAGCAGCGAATTTCGTACTTGGAAACACCTGAGCTGACATGAGATTTGGGATTTGTGCAGAGAAACACTCGTAGAGAAATGATTTTACTTTGTTTATTGAAATGACGCGGAATTTGGGCACGTTCAGGAGCGGTTGTTTGTTTGGAATGGCTTGACAGTGGGGACTCCGGGTGCTTATATTCTTGTAATAATTATAATCTATTGGGTCTGCTAATAGAATTTCATGTCTGTATGTTGTTGGCATTATGTATAATGGATCTTGTAAATGTGGAAAGTTTAACAGGGGTTTTGGTTGACTTCACTGTGGTAAATGTGGCATGGAATTCTATAAAGTTTTAGTCATTTCAATAATTGAATATTATATATATATATATTATATTTATTTGTTATTATGATTATATATATGAATCTAAATAAGGTTTTTTTTTTAAAGTTGGTAGATTTTACTCATCTGTTTGTTGAAATACATGTTTTTTTTTTATATTGTTTGTTTTTTTCTCTGTACTTTTATTGTATTTTTTTTTTTTTTTATTTTAATTTTTTTAACGATATCGGTTACTTTCATATTATAAAACCCAAAATCCAAGTTCTGTTACATAGGAATCGGAGATTAGAGTAGAGAGGATCAAAACTGGGTGCGCGGACCCATTTTCCTCGATTCTGCCTTTGTGATGACTAAAATTGAAAAGGGAACGACTATATTGCCTTACATAAGCGCCTCCTAACCAACAGAATTTGCAAACCATAGGAAATTTAGGGGAAATTTTGCATGACCGAATTCTCTGGCGTGGGATCCCTCCTTGCACTAGCCTTGAAGGAGGCTTCAGCCTGGTTGTTCTGAGAGAGAGCTTTGATCTGATCGATGGCTTCTTCAAGGTGGCTGCACCTTCCTTTGAGATTTTCAATTTCCTCCTTCTGTTTCTCCAGTTTCTTTCTCTTCGATCTACTATCAGTTTCATAGTCCTTCAGATGCTTCACGAAGTTGTTGATCAGAATGGAGTGAGTTTTGCACATGGTGCATTCTCTATTGAAGAGCCTTTCGGTTGGCGTGTTGGCTGGGTTCTGGGCGTTTTCCTGGTCCTGATTCTCCATGAAGCTAGATGCGAAGAGAGGATCTGAGAGATAAGGATAGGGGAGGAAATCGGGGAGAAGGGGAGGAGCCAAAGAAAGGGCGGAGTTCCAAAGAGAGCGGTTCAGGGAAGGGGAGAGAGCAGTGGACCAGAGGCTAAGAACAATACAATGGCTTCTGCAATGGGAACAGAACAAAAGGTCAGCAACAGTAGAACAAGTCAAGAGGAGACCAACAGTTACCTGGAGCGAGGGGCTAGGGTCGTGATCCTGGTGGAAGGGAGAGCCCACTAACTGATGCCTGCGCTTGGTGGGATCACAACGCGACTGTCTAGCATGACCTTGAGCTGAAGGAGTTCTGTGATGCACCCTGTCTTTTATAGGTGCGAAGGCGACCTGCTGGTTCCTGGATCGAGAGAGGGAAGATCTGTTCTTGACAGGGGAGAGATCCTTTGAGGTGATTTTGCAGCGCTCGAGGAGCCTGCTACCAGTATGGGCTTGGTCATGTCTTCTGAAAATGGCTGCGCAGATCAGGGAGGGATTCCTGAACCGACCTGAGAACATCGGGCCCTGAGGGCGGTGTGCAGTTCTGTCGTACCTGGATGGGCAGTCGAGGAGGCTGAGGGATGGTGAGAGAGAGTTGGGAGGGAGCCAGGTGCATTGGTACTGATGCCTGAGGTAACCAGTGGCCTGGGTTGAGGGGATAGGGGCCTGCCTATGGAATATCCTTTCCATAAAACTTGTCATTTTCCCTTACCTGACCCGTGGGTCTTCCTGCTGCGTTGTTTGCTTGCTCGTCCGCTTCCATATTGTTGCCTCTTAAAATGTGCTTGAATGTCACTTTGTTGAAGCACCTGATTTGATCCATGATTCTGCCTTTGATTCTATTTAGGGCTATTTGTTTGAATTTGTTTCCTGAGTTCATGGCTGCTATAATAATGGCTGAGTCTCCCAAGACCAGGAGGTTTTGGATGCCGAGATTCTTGGCTATCGAGGTCCCCAAAAGGAGGCTGTATGCCTCGGCCTTGTTGTTTGACATGGTGCCTAGTCCCTACTCATAAGTAACAATGGTTTTCCCCTGAGTATCTTTGATAGTTCCCCCAGCTCCATCTCTGCCTGGATTATTTTTTGAAGCCCCATCGAAATGGAGTGTGTATCTCTTTTTATTTTGAATCCAGTTGTTGATTTCATCCATGGTCCCTCTCAATTTCCAGTCTGAATGCCTGAGTCCTGTGATAGCATTATTTTTAGCTCTTGTTACATAGTTGAATCTTCGCATCCACGCTTTTACCCTGTCATCTGTCAGCTCTGAATCTGCCTGAGAGATTCCATTTGTTTCCACGGTTTTTGTAATTAGAGCTGTGGTTTTGGCAAGGATGCTAGAGATACTAGGTTTCTTGTTGTTGAATATGCACTTGTTCCTGGCTATCCATATCTGCCAGCAGAGATTAGAAGGGATGCTGTTCCACATTCTTTTTGCTAGATTCATGTTTTTATTGGTGTAAGGGAAGCTTTTCCCCCACCCTTTCTGAAGGAGAGAGATCTGGTTGGGGAGATCTTCAATAATTAAAGGGCTGGTTATTAAATTCCAACAAGACTTAGCAACTGGACAATCAATGAAAAGATGGTCACTGCTCTCCTCTGCCCTCCTGCACATGCAGCAAATTGAGGGACCTTGGATGCCCTTCTTCCTAAGATTTTCTGCTGTTAGGATTTTACCATGAAGTAGGGTCCAGTTAAAGAGCTTTACCTTAGGCAGGCTTTCAGTTCTCCAGGCTGGTTTGTATAGGTGCCAGTTGGTGGTGGCTGAAGCGTTTTGAAGAGCTTTGTAGCCTTCTTTCACCGTGTAGCTGCCACCGTTGGGATCCCAAACATATTTGTCGTCTGACGATCTGTTTGTAGGGGCTGAGCCTATGAGAGAGAGCTTGAGGTCATCCCAGAGGTTCGAGATGCTGATGGGGAGGGACAGAGATCTCCATCCGACCCAGCCATTTTGATCCCAAAGGGAGATGTCGGAGAGGGTTTTGAGGTTTGCCTCTACCATCCACTGCTGAAGGGGCCTGTATTTAGAGGACGTTTCCCTTGCTTCCGTGCCCATTATTCTATCCTCCCATATGTTGATATGTTTCCCGTTTCCAGGTGCTTTAGATATGCTAGTGAAAAGGGGAAGAGTTTTTTTAATCAGCTTCCAAACAGGTGTGCATTGCCTATCAGTAATGGTTTCAGTGAGGATATTGTTGTTGCTCCCGTTCAAATATTTCCTCTTGAGGACCTCTATCCACCAGGTCCCTTTCTCATTGAGGATTCTCCAAGTTATCTTGAAGCCCATAGCCATATTTACAAGTCTTGGGATTCTGATTCCGAGCCCTCCTTTTTCTAGGGGAAGAGTGACCTTTTCCCATTTAACCAGGATAAACTTTTTTGTCTCTTGCTTTCCCCCCTTCCATAGGAAACTTCTGATGATCAGCTCCATGTGCTTATGGATACTAGCTGGAGCTATAATTGTGGCAAATTGATAGATGGGAAGGGCTGAGAGAATGGCCTTGATAAGAGTTGTTCTGCCCGCCAGGTTGAGCCAGTACACCCCCCAACTCTGCATTTTCCCTCTCAATTTCTCAACTAGCTTTACCCAAACCTCGGTTTTAATTGCTTCTTTGGCTAAGGGCAGCCCTAAGTACATAAAATGGGACCAATTTGATTGAGCAGGGATTTCCATGATCATAGAGATTCTTTGTGCTATGAATCTTGGTACATTCCAGGTGTAGACCATGCACTTACTGTTGTTTAATTTGCCCCCAGATGCTTGGAGAAAGAGGTCCAGAATGCTCTTGAATCTCCTGGCCATGAGGCTTGAGGCCCCTCCAATTAAAAGGGTGTCATCAGCAAAAAGGGAGTGATTGATCCCCTTGGTTCCTCGAACGATGTCCACTCCTGTAATCTCCTTTAACTTGCGCTTATTTTCCAGGTGTAAGCTTAGCGTTTCGGCCATGATGCTATAGAGGAAGGGTGAAAGAGGGCATCCTTGCCTCAGGCCTCTTGAACTTTTGAAGGCGGTGCATGGCCTGCCATTGATTAGGGGGGCTGTCCAGTTGTAGGAGATACATTCCATGACCCTGCTGGTGAAGAACTCTGAGATACCGAATTTTTTTAAAACTGCCTGCAGAAATGAATGGTTAACCCGATCAAAGGCATTCGCCATGTCCAGCTTGATGATCATGCCCCTTTCATTTCTGGCTAAGCTGCTGTGGATTGCCTCCTGAATGAGGATGACATTATCTGTTATATGCCTCTTGGGGACAAAGCCTCCTTGGTTCTCGGAGATGAGGGAAGGAAGGATTCTTTTAAGCCTGTTGGCCAAAATCTTGGTGATGATTTTGTAGGAAACATTACACAGGGAAATAGGCCTGAATCTATCAAAAGATTGAGGATTGGGCTCTTTTGGGATTAGCACTAAATAGGAGGATTTGATGCTATTGCCCATTTTGCATTTAGTGTAAAAAAAAATTTCCATTCTGATGTAGTCCTTTTTGATGATGTCCCAATGGGTTTTATAAAAGCTTGCTGTGAAGCCATCAGGCCCTGGGGCTTTGTCCAGGGGCATGCTGTGAATTGACCACTCAATCTCTTCCCTTGTGATCTCTTTGTCCAGCTCACCATTTTGTGCTTCTGAGATCTTGTTCTCAATTATGTTGAGGAATTCCGGGTTTTCCTGATAGAGGGGGTCAGTAGTAAGAAGAGTTTGAAAGTGTCGTGATGCTACCTCCTTAATTTCCCCTTGGTCCTTTATTTCTCTTCCTTCAACTGTTATCCTTTCAATATTGTTCCCTGCTCGTCTTAATTTTAGGCTGTTGTGGAAGAACGCAGTATTCTTGTCTCCTGAGTTGAGCCAGAGGCATCTTGATTTTTGCCTTTGCTCTTCCTCTTCCTTTCGGTTCTGATTGTATAGTGCCTTGTACAGCTCACTTTCTTTCCTTTGGTCTTCTTCTGTGTCTTGGCCAGCTTCCTTTTCTTGATTCCATTGCGTTATTTTCCTTTGTAGCTCGATTTTTTCCTTCCTTGCTACAAATGCGTGATTCCTTGCCCATTGCTTTATGGCAATCCGGAGGAGCTTGAGTTTTGTTTCCCAAATGAAATGGGGGGAGCCTATTATTTCATTTGCCCAGGAATCTTTTATCAAGTTTCTGAAGTCCTCGCTGCTATCCCAAGCTCGATTGTATTTGAAGGGCAGAGGACCCATGTTCTCCCCTTTATCTAAATGCAAAGCCACGGGTTTGTGGTCAGATGTAAAGCCCTGGATAATTGTGCTCTGAATCCTTGGGAAGTTTGCCACAATTCTCTCCTGAACCAGAATACGATCCAGTCTCTCTTTAATATTGTTTTTTCCTGTTCTTTTATTTGACCAAGTGAAGCGCCCATTCTGAGGTGGTATATCAACTAGGCTGTGAGTTTGAATGATTTCTTCCAGAGTGTCTCTTGAAGGGTCAGCCAAGAAATTCCCTCCTATTTTCTCATCCGCGTTCCTTATTAAATTCAAATCTCCTCCCAGGAAAATGTTTCTTCCATGGGCAGTCATAAGATCAGAGGAGAGAGAGCCCCAGCATGAGGCTTTGTCTCTAAAGTGGGGGGGAGAATAAACATTGTAGATTGTGTATTCCTCCGTCTTGGTTGAGTGTTGCAAATCTAGTCTATCCCACCATCTGTTCTGTCTGCTATCTTTGAGTTTCCATTTGTTTTTGTCCCAGATTGTTCCTATTCCTCCTGAGGCTTCGTTTGCACTCATGGCAATTCCTTCATAATTTCTGCTCCTTTTCAAGCTGTTTTGGAATTCCTGCTCAGTGATTTTGGTCTCCTGGAGTAGGAGGATGTCTGGATGTTCTGATTTGATGAGATCTCGGACTGCATTGTCTTTTAGGGAGGAGCCCATCCCCCTAAAGTTCCAAGAGACCAAAATCATCATTTACTTGGTTTGTTGTGGGACCCGCTTTTCTCCTTCATCTTCTCTCCACTTCCTTTGGTCTTATCTAGATATGTATCCATTGGCTGTTGGGTTCCTGTGGCCATTTCTTTTGCAGCATTCTCGTCTCTTATCTCTTTGTTTGATTTCCTTCCCACTTTTCTTGGGGGGTCCGTGGTGGTGTTGTTTTCCTTTGATTTATTTCTTGTGAGAA
>APFE031363188.1:0-17389 GCA_000404065.3 Pinus taeda
TCAACGCGGCCGAATCAACATCTTCATGCTCTCGTTCTCTCCAATCCAGCATGGTGGGTATCTTGCACACCATAAGAATAGTTTTAGTGATCATAAAATCAAATTTGAATGGTGGATTTTGAAGGTATGGGTTTGGGGGTGCGCTTTACACGGGGTACGCACCCCGCCTCCAGGAACAGAGCGTGGGTACGCACCTGGCCTGAAGGTAGGTTGCGTACCCCGACCCTTTTTCCTTTAAAGAAAAAGGTCGGGGTACACAGGTTACCCATGGGCCACCTGCGTACCCCGAGGAGCGCATCCCAAAAACCCTATGCCTCCAAAAAATCAAACTAAAACTTAAAACTAAATTCTAAATGGATGAAATTGAAGAGGAGGATGTTGTGGATTACCTGGAGGTGACGGCGTTCGATTTCGACGGTCTGTTCCGCAATGTCCACGGGAAGTTTCTTGCCAAAAGCCCTTTTTTCAACCTCAACAGTAAAATGGTAAAAATGACATGGTAAAAGGTCTTTTTATAGGTTTTTTGGATAATAAATATTAAATTTGTTTATTTTTCACCATGGAAGGTCATTTTTCAATGTATTTTTTGCCTATCTTAAACAGGTATGAGTAATGTGTCGTTTTTGTGCAGGACGAAGGGATTTACAGGAAAACTTGTCATTTTTTCACAAACCAAACATCAGAGTCATCTTTTAAGCCCTTTTCTGACTCCTAAAAACTGAAAAGATTGCCGAGCGTTTCTTTTACACTCGTTAAAACGGAATTAAAAGACGGTCCTCTTACAGCCCTTTTCTGACTGAAAAAATAGGAAAGATTGCCGGATTTTTGTCGTTTCAAATTCGATATTGGAAATAAAACGACGGTCCTTGATCGCTTTTTACTTTTCATGTCAAAGGCACTAACTATGAAAATATCCTTGGTCGCAAGATCAAGCGGTTCTCCTAGGTATTATTTTATACTTTTTCGGGCTTAGGAGACACAACTTTACGAAAAAGTTCAATCTGGAGTCTTCTAAGTTTTTCAGACTCTCTAAATATGAAAAGCGCCGAGTTTCTCCTATACTGGACTCGTTAAAATTTCACAGTAAAGGACCTGTTCTATTACAAACAGGAACGGACCACTCCTTCTTAGGGTTCGCATCAAAAACTAAGTTGGACTCATCCGAAGGATGAGCTTACAAACAAGCATATGTTATCCTCCTCAAGCTTGTAAAAAATAAAGAGGTACTTGCCAGAAATGGTGGGGGAAAAATGAGAGGAATGAGCCTATTTGATATCTTTTTGTCTCAAGAAAAACCTTACTACCACTCTTGAACACGACACTTATTCATTCACCTGGGTTGGGAAATCCTTTACCTCACAGTTGGCCAAATCATTGACATTTTAGCCGGGTTATGGGAGTCGACTTTGAGTCATTTATCACCAAACCATCTGTTGTGTCGTTATGTGTTCAAGAGGTCTGAAACAAAACATTCAACCGCAAAATACCTATCATTCATCATGTCATCATTGAGTCAGTCCTTGCAGCAACATTTCTTCAACTTGAACTATGATTTCGTGTTGTGGGCTTGCCTGCGACGGGTCGCTTTCTATCGACATCAGCACATTATCTAGAGAGTTGACTTAGAAATCGTCAGTACCTTGGAGTCTGCATGCATCAATGGCAGGTTTCTCGCCTTCGACATCAGTTTTCATCATTGACTTGCGATCGAAGGATTCCATGAAATGTTCGACATCGACTCATTCATTCACATCTCATGGATTGTGCTGGGTACTTTGAGAACCATTGACATTACTGGTGGTCTCTCTCACGCTTGTTAACGGTTTACATCATTGACCAGTAATCAAGTGGTTTCTACCATGTTCGACATCGACTCATTCATTCACATGGCTAGAATCGTACCAATTTGGGAACAGAAATGAAGACCCTGGATCTAGTTTCCACCATCCAGGCTGCGAGGAGTTTTGTATTCATTATGTTGTAGACCAATCATAAACAGATGGCTGCGTCCATGCTGTGTCTACGAGAGTCTATGATTATGATGTATTATGAAATCATTCTTGTACCAGAATAGTTATTCCATAGTTAAAGTTTTGATCTGAGTATGGGAATGCCTACCTCAGTATGATATGATATTTTACATGTATTTTGTGTTGAAAATTGCAGGTTCCAACCAGGCTCTCCACAAGATGATACTTGAAATGATAAAGTACTTCACCCTTCCTATATGATATAAAACCCTTATCCATTACAGGCTTCGTACTTTAGGGGGCAATCTGTTACACTGAAATTTGTCACCATGACTATCTGCAGTTAATATGGCTCCATCAATAGTCATATTATCCTCCTTGTCAAGCCTCATACCTCTGTTCTTCATGTCAAACTTCAAAAAGAGAGAAAGTCACTTAAAAACATGTTTATCTCTGGGTACGCAGGTTCTCTCTACCTTGCCTGCGTGTACGTGCTCCAAACACACTGTGCCTGCGTACTTGTATGCTCTGTAAGCCAAAGGATGGGTGCGTACCCCTGTAAAGGTCAAAAGGCGCGAGTTTCATCTTTAAAAAGTTACTTGTTGTCACTTCTAGAGCCTTCTAGAAGAGTGTTTGACATGTATTGAGCGCCTCCAGATGGTTCATGCATCCCTATGATAGAGGAACTTATGCCATCAAGAGAGGAGCTACCCCATCCAAAAGAGGGAGTATCCCATTGATGTTGGAACTGAATAACTTCCTCTAGAACACTATAAATACAGGCATTGGGCCAGAGGAGGGGAGGTTGAAAGCTGAACATTCCAAAGGGTAGATGCTGCTGGAATTAGGACTTCCATTTTAAACTTGTGAGGAGAGATTACCATCCTTTCTTGTTGCCATATTGGAAGTGGGTGAGCTTGTCAAAGTAGAGGAAATCTCTTGCTGGACCCTGGGAGGAGCTTGCACAACACCAAGGCTCAGCTTGTAATGGTTCCTTTTTTGTTTCCTTAATACAAATAAGTCCATTCTTCTCAATGATTTGTTGTTAATGAATTATTTCATGTACTCCTTGGTCTATATGATGAATATGCTTTGTTTTATGAAATATTCAGGTGTTATTTAATCGTTTGACTATTAGTGTATGCAGGTCTTAAAGTGAAGGAGGAGCTCATCTGGATCAGCAAGGCTGGACTGCTACAACAAGCGTTGGATTTGAGGTAGGATCAAACAACACTTGGTTTCTCATAGAATAATGTATGTTTAGAGAAGGATTGCTCTTGTTTGTCTTGTTTGTCACTAGAGAGTCTTAGACTCCTAGGGAGGTTAGGTTTGTCCGCAAAAATAACTCTTTCCGCATGACACCTGCAATAGACTTCTGATCATCAGGGTCACCATCCGAATCAGAATCAATGAAACCAACAAATAGAGGAGATGCTTCTACACTATAATTAATCCCAAACTGAAATATACCTCAAACATAATGAAGTATTAGTTTAGCTACTTTCCAATGACTTTCATGTGGTTTTTGCATAAACCGAGCAATAAGGCCAACAACAAAGGAAAGTCCAGGACAAGTATGGGTCATATACAAAAGTTTTCCAACAAGCTAATGGCATAAGGTAACATCAACTTCAGGGGAAGTACAAGTGATGGAAATTTTGGCTCTAGACTAAAAGGGAGAAGGGGTTGGCTTACATTCTTCCATGTGAAAGTGGTGTAGAAGATCACATGCATACTTAGACTAGGAAAGGGAAATACCTTGTTTGGATTCCAAGACTTGAAGACCAAGAAAATAATGCAAGTGTCCTAAGTCTGTCATTTCAAATTGTTTTTTAAGGCTGGACTTCACATGGTTTATAAGGTTGGGATCACTACCATTAAGGATAAGATCATAAACATAAAGAACAAGAATGATAAGAGACTTACCCGCTTTCTTGGTGTAGATAGTATTGTCAGAATGACACCGAGAAAATCTAATATCTAAAAAAAACATATCCATTTTGGCATACGAAGGCCGAGGAGCTTGCTTAAGACCATAAATGAATTTCTTAAGCGGAATATAAGGCTAGATTCTATTTGTATAAATACAAGAGGTTGTTCCATATAGATTTCTTCATGTAAGTCCCCATGCAAGAAGGCAGATTTAACATTCATTTGATGGACTTCCCATTTGAAAGAGGCAGCAAGGGAAAGAACAAAGCGGATAGAGTTCATTTTGGCAATAGGGGAGAAGGTTTCAGTGTATTCAATGCCTTCAACTTGTGAAAAAACCTTAGCAACAAGATGAGATTTATGTCTATCAATTTTTCCATCTGGTCCAAACTTGGTTCTGTATACCCATTTGCATCTAACAAATTTTGGTCTCGTTGGAAGAGGAACAAGATCCCATGTATCATTTTCCAATAATGAATGATATTATTCATTCATAGTTGCATCCTAATCTAAATGTCCTGAAGCTTCTGCAAAGGTGTTAGGATCATAATTCACTAAAGCTTGAGCTTGTAAATAAGAGGCTCTATCGAACTGAGAATGTGTACGGTGTTGATCTGTAGGGTCACCTGCAAGATCACCTACCGCATCTCGAGTAGCGTGGACCCATTTTGGAAGTTGAGGAGCTGAAGGAGGATCCCAAGAAGGTGGGGGAGGATTTTCATCCTCGCTATCATCATCTGAAGAAGGAATATTTTTAGAATTAGAAGGGATAGAGAGAGGTGGCACATCCACTAAACTATGCTCGTAGACCAATATATTTTCAACAAACTTTACATGTCTTCTAATGATAGCATTTTTGGATTTAGGCTGAAAAATTCTATATCCTTTGACATCTTCAGAATATTCAACAAAAATTCATGTTTCACTCTTAGGTTTTGTTATCTCAAAATCAGGCCCTGGAAGGCTACAGGCCAAGAAGACTTCAAGTAACTGTTTCAAACCAATCTTTTAGCTAAGGCTTAGCCTCCTTAGCCTGAGAGGGCTCTCTCAGAGGATTTAAGAATTTATGATCAGGATCAAGATGGATAACTCTTTGTGAAACGAATAGGAATGAGGCTGGTGGAATGAAAATTAACAAGCATCCATTGGGCTTATGGAGTCATATGTCATTTAGCATTAACAGTAGAATTGGCTTTGCAATAAAAACAAGGCATTTAGATTTCAATATAAACAGAGTACACCAAACAAAAAAGGACAGTCTATGAGTATATGAAGGAAATTAGAACACTGAAAGTGATTTCTAAGTGATCAAATGCTCATAATAATGTAAACCACATGAAAAGACAACAACAAGGGCACATACATTGAAATCTCTATGATTCTTGAGCAGCAGAAGCCAGTACTGTATTACCAAAGAAACAGAGTTTTTACATAAGCTAAATAACAGATATTTTTACATAAACTTCCAACCTCAATTACATTGCTCTTTCTCCTATATATAGAGCTCTTCTACATAGCTGAGATTCCTCCTCCAGCATGAGGGGAACTCGAATTCTACTTCTAATCACACCTATTCAACTTTAACTGCCTATTAAATGTAACAAACTTCAACTAGACTTTCTAGAGATCTAAATCAAGTAGGATTCTAACACCATGTTATGCTAATAATAGCCTTGATTACATTGGTTCTCGTTCTTTGACATCTGGTCCCTTTTTAGTTTGGCTATGAAGGATGTTCAAGGCTCCATGTTGGTCTTCAATGTCACATCTTTTCCATTGTCCTGAAACATAGAAAACTACCCTTGTTTATCGATGTTTTGGCTTGCCTCAAAATATTCGAATCCAAAGAACCATGCCCTTTATCTTTGATTATCCAAAATATAATAGATGACCACTTCTTTGATGTGCTGTCAACCTCTTTTATGTGTGAAGGCAAAAGCTCTTTCATGCTAACTAACATATTTTGGACTGTATTAAATATGTTCACTTTATGACAAAAAGTTTGGAGTTTGGATTCAAATACATGTTTCTTCCACCTGTCTTGACCTTGTTAAAGGTTGATAGCTTCATATGATCCCTGGTAGATATTCCTTTTTCAAAATTCCTGCTTGTATTTCAAAAATCTGTTGACTAAGTTAGGATTATAAAGCTTCAGCAGTTTCGTAGCGCGCTACAAAACTGCTGAGCGTTAGTCATCATCTTTAGCAGTTTCATAGCGTGCTACGAAACTGCTGTGTTGTTCCAAAAATCACAGTTTCAGCCCAAAATTTTGCTATTTGATCTCTTTACTATTTAATCATTCTTTCAACTGCTCCAAGACCTTTCAAAACTTAATGGGAATGTTTGATTCTTTAATAAAGATTATACCAAGCAAAACTATCCAAACTTTGAAACATAATCTTACTTGAAGTGAGATTTCTTTATGGAGATTCTTTTTGCTGGCTCAACTATATGTTTAATCCTTCAATTTGTTTCTTCATTACTTTAATTCCAGACCTAAGGTTTGTATTGACTTTTCTGATAAATTGGGCTTCGTTTATGGCAGGAGTAGTCCAACTACGGAATTAAACACTAAAATCAACCACTTTAGGAATTTGAAATGTTTGGTCCTCCCACCGAGCTTGCATTTGGTTAAACTAAGCTTCCTTAAGTGAAAATTTTCTGGCAGCCTTTTTTAGTCTAGCAATTTCGAAGTTGGCCAATCCCAATCTCTTTTTCAAGTCTTCTACATTACCTTCTTCTTGAGTGGCAAATGTTTTGCCTTTATCCTTTCTTTCATGAGGTCGTGTCACCTCTCTTGTTTCATCTACTCTTGGTGGCACCTCCTGTACTTTTTTGAAGTTCCTCGTTATGGGTCTCCTGGGCTTAGAAACAAATTGATCATCTTGATCATCAAACTTGAGTTTATTTGAGGCTTTGACCTTCTTAGCCTTCTCTTTTCCTGACTGTATCAAATCAACTTGAACTAGTGTGGACTCTTCAATGTCAATTGCTTGCAATAAATCATTTAAGTCTCCCTTTGAAATAGGGTTTTCTTCAATAGTCACTTACTTACCTTTTTCTTTTGCCACCTGGCTCCTAGTCCTTCTTATTTGAACTCTTTCACCTGTGCTTGATTCATGTGCAGTTTCTTTATCCTGAGTTTTCTCTTTAAGGGACTGTTGGGGTGTATCCTGGATGATCAGTGGCCTGGTGGATTCCCTTACTTATTTCCTTGCCTTTAACTTTGAAAACCTTTTAGCTCTTGTTTCTGCTTGAGGACCAGTTGTTGTTGAAAGATCTTTTGTAGCTTGAGGGCTAAGACCGGTCTTGCTCTTTAAACCAGACATGAATATGAATGTGCCCCAGTCTCTGCCTACCCTCTGAAGTTCATGTAGAACAATCAACTTAATCAGGCCATGGTAGAACAATGAAGTCTCACGGGATTCTTTTCTTAGTTGCACCTTGTCCCACATTTTACTTAAGCTGCGGAATAAGTAAAAAGGTAGATCAATAGATGCCTTCCCTGTGAAATGCAATAGAAGTTTAAAATGGTATGAATACACTTTGTTATATCTCCCTTCACAGGTCATGCACTTTTGTATATAGGTGAGAAAATGTACGTATGATTCTTTGACATAACTTCTAGGAACAGACTTGCTCAAATCCGAGTTAATGAATTCCTTCTTTAGAAATTCTTTGCATGGGTTCATGTCAAATTTGAAATTCTTGAACCAATTTTCTTGCCCTCTTGGAATCTTCATAACTATGGATATCATGTCTGGTGAGACCTGCAATTCCAAAATACCAACCTTTGAGTTTAGTCCTATAAAATTCAGGGCAAATTCCTTAGTAACTTGTGCATGACCTCCCTGTAGCTTCTTGCAAAAATTCCAACATCCAGCTTGTTTAAATGCCTACTCAACTTCTCTATTCTTCAAGGTTATGTCTAAACCTTCAGGCTCATTTCTCAAACATTTGCATGATCTTTGGTCTTTCCTTTCTGCCAATCCCTCCATGAATATTCAGTGAAATGGAGGTTGAAAATGCTAGCACTGCTAAAACTCCAAACTATGTCTTGCTTGAATGGTTGCCTCGCTTGATAGCTGCCTCACTTGATGACGATGTTTTCAAATTGAAATCTTGTAGATTTGTTTCTCATACAAGGCCTACAATCATCATTAAAATTGTACATGCCTGACTTTCCTTGGAACTTGTATTCTATGTGTGCTAACGTACCTAGTGGTTGTAATAATGGAAATAAACGGTTAGACATGATATGTGGAGTGCATAAACTGACAATGAATGACGCCACCATAGATTAACTTGACAGATTTGACAGTTGGGAAATATTCGCTGTGGAATGCATGAATCTTCGATTTCGCAGCGCGGTCAGTGTAAATTTTGAATTATGCACTGCGAAATCACCTAAAACACATCGCTCTGCAAAAACACCTAAAGGACCTTTGCGCTGCGAAACTGTTTAAAAGGATTTATGCGCTACGAAATCACCTAAAAGGCTTTGTGGCACATAGTAATTTTTAAATCAAACTAACACATGGCTATGAGATCGGTGATGAATGAGAATGACCAGTGATGAATGAGAATGCATACTTGACTCAAGACCCCCTAAGACTCTGACTCTAAGGAAAAAAAAACAAAATCAAACTTATACTGGCACCAACCTTTATCATCAAGCTAGTATGAGAAATTTTGGCAATAGAATTCTTAAGTGATAACAGTTTCTAAGGATTTATGTTTTTTATCTGGAATATGGGCCCATGCTTCACTTCCAAAAATACGAAAGTGACTTAGATCTAGTTTAATTGAGCTCCATGCTTCTTCTGGAGTGATATTCTTTAAAACATTAGTAGGAGTACGATTTACTATGTAATTTCAACAGTTAATTTCTTATGCCCAAAAATTAAGACTGATTCCTTTAGATTGAAGCATACAATTAGCCATTTCCTTTAAGGTGTGATTCTTCCTTTCAGCTACACCATTTTGTTGTGGAGAATATGGAACAATATGTTGCAATTGAATTCCATGCTTAGTGAAAAAGTTGATGAATTTGTTGTTAATATATTCTCCACCATTATCAGATCTTAGCTTAAGAATTTGATGTCTATATTGTTTCTCAACAAATGACTTAAAGGCCAAGAACATGTTAAAGACTTCACTCTTTATTTTTAAGAAGTATACCCAAGTGCGTCCAGAGAAATCATCAATGAAAGTTAAGAAATACTTGTAGCCATAGAATGAATAAACTGGAAATGGACCACATAAATCACTATGAACGAGATGTAAAGGGGTTGAGGTGTGCAAAGACACACATTTTTCAAAATTACCCTGATGATGTTTTCCAAGTACACATCCGAAGCAAACACCATCTCTGCAAGATATCATAAGAAGACCTGTCACCATATTTTCTTTACATATATTTTGAACAGAGCAATATTTTAAGTGACCAAATCACTCATGTCAAAGTTTGCTCACTTCATCATTATGAGCAAAAAATACCAGGGAAGAGTTGATGAACCAAAGTTGTTAAACTTATAGAACCTTGTAGAATCATCAGCAATTCCAATAGCTAGAATCTATCTAGGATCTCTTAGGTCCTTAATTACAACATCATGAGGTGAAAATTCAACGGTTTTACCTTCACCTGAATGGGTTATTTGATATATAGATAGAAGGTTGCACGATAAGGTAGGAACACATAATAAATCATTAAATTTACCATTATCTAGATGAATAGTTCCAGTCCCTACAACACTAAGAAATCTATCATCACCAACATATATATTTTGTGTGTTACAATCATTTAAGGAAGAAAATGTGGCTTTGTTTTTGGCCATGTGATAAGAAGCTCCATAATCAATGAGCCACTCATGAGAATGAGAAGAAGAAGATACATTTAGTGCATAACCAGACCAAGATTCTTGAAAACCACATGCAAAAAGTGTTATTCTTGAATATGAAGTTGAAGTTGAAGAGTGCTCCAAATGGATGTTATGCTTCTTTGTTGCTGCTTCCAAGGCTTCGATCTTCTTAAAGAATTTAGATTCTAAATGGCCATCACAATTACAAAATTTGCAATGTCTATTAGTCTTCTTCCCTTTATTTTTAGTTATCTATCATTTTATTGAGTTGATTTTTCATTTTGAGATTAAAATAGCTTAGGACTCATATTTATTTAAGGACCATTCTTTTTAGGATGTTGCTTCTTAGGATTCTTTGAGCTTGGTTGTTGTTGGGCTACTAAGGCTTTCTCAAAAGAGTTTCCAGTATTAAGAATACCAAGATGAAGATTTTGTCTTGTTTTCTTATTTAAGAATCCCAAAATACATCAAAAGAGGGGGCCTTGTAGTCTTTTCCTTGAGAAATAAAGGCTTCTCTAGTAGACTGGAAGGTGGAAACAAACACAGAGTGGGTTGGTCCTAACTTGGTAAGAATGGAATAGGTAAGGATGTCATCTTCTTTCTTAACCTTAACACCTTCCAAGAGAAGTCTAAGGGTCTTGAACTTGGAAAAAAAAAATTCAATGGAAGAAAAATTATTGCGGTCCAATGCAAGTAACTCATTTTCAAGTTGATGGGCTCTAATTTCATTTTTAATTCCAAATAGAGTTGTTTCGTTGCTTCATCAGGGGTGTCAATTTCTATGATATGGAATATATGGTCTAGAGAAATAGACATCCCTAGCAACTCACATGCTTTATCTTTCTTATTTTCCCATTTGGCTTGTTTACCTTCATCTTTAGGTTTAGACTCTTGACCTGAGACTATTCTATAAAGACCTTTACTTCTAAGTAAATCCACAAGGTAGTATAGTCATTGGAAGTAGTTGGTGATGTCAAGAGTAACTAGGCATGGAATTTCCATTTTAAAAGAACCTAAAGTTGTAGATGTTGAAACCAATTGCTCCAATGGAAAGATCTTGAAAAATTAGGCCGATTAAAAAAAATGGCTTCTGGATGAAGAAGTTATGTCTTTTTGAATAAAAGTTGTTGAAGATGCCGATGAAATACGTGAATGTTAAGTGAATGATAATGTTATATTTAAAAGAAAAATCTCACCCTTTCCAAACATAATCTAATTAGCTCACTTTAAAAAAAGATTACTTTATGTGACCCACTTTTATAAATAAGTTAATGTCACTTTGACAATAGTACTTTATGAACTATCCACTAAATTGTAACTTAAATAAAAGATAAAGTGACTTTAGAATTATTAGTGACTCGCTTTTTATAATGGGTGAGAACACTTTTACATAAAGTAACTTTAAAACATAAGTTACATGTGCTTTTTGAAAACGTAACTAAAAAAAAGAAAGACTTGAACCCAAGACCTCTACTCTCATAAAGTAACTTTGGACGAAGTGAGCTAGTTTAAAGGTTAATAAGTTTTGGAAAGGAGGAAGGGTTTTTTTTTTTTTCACTGAAGCTTTAGAGTGTGCGCTACTTGAAAACCCCCACTTTTGCCTACAAAACAAAAACACAACCACACAAACCAAAATGAACACGTAAAAGAAATCCAAAACTTGCAGCTTAAAGTTGAATTTGGCCAGAAACTATATATTTTCCTCAATGTTTCTAGTTTTTCGAGATCACACTAAGGCGCAATAGAAAAGAGCATATGCATGAGAAAAATCCTTTATTTTTGTTTCTAGTTTGCCCAAATCGCACAAAGTCTCGAGGAAAAGAGAATATGCAGAAATGAAAGGTATAGATCCGATAATAAAAAAAGAGGATTATAAACCGAAATAAGCAGAGAGATAAATACCTATAACTGCAAATAAAGATTGTATAACTCCATATCTTAAAAATGACGTAGCTAGGGCTATCGAAAACCTTTTCGCATGAAACGAAAGGGGTTCCTCACTTGAACATATGCTCCTAACACAATAGAGCAGTCCTCTCGGCCCGAAAGCGGCCAAAAATAGTATATTTGTGAAACGATAGTTGGATGCAATTGTACCGGCTTCAGATTTGGATCACCAATGGATGCGGCCCTCGAATAGCTCTGATACCATGTAGGAATTTACAGGGTAAGTTTCTTAGATAGAACACCAAAGGACACCACTCACAAATAGATCATAGATCAGTACATCAATATTCTTGACATGGTTAAAACCCTCAAAGAGGGAAACAATCATCGGACTGAGCCAACGCGGTCACTTCAACCAATTTATTAATGTAAAAGAAAGAAAATTTACATAAGCTTCACTCACGAATGGCCACTTAACAAATGACCCTCCATACTCTTTAAATATAGATCATGGACCAATCAGGTGTTAAGCCATGGATCAAGTGTCGGTAATACCGAGGAGAGAATGAACTGTCAGATCACTTCATGTCTACAACATATCGTGACCATCAGATTGTAAGTTACAAAAAGTACATACTAAAGAAACACACTTGACCTAACTATACACTAGGATAAGTTGTACTTAATTATTTCCTAAGTGTTGGAACATCCTAATAGGATCACTGATGATTAATAAATTGCTATGGAAATTAGAAAAGGCATTGACAAAGGAAAAGATGCATTAATTAGAATTTTATTTATGAAAATAATGGAAAATAGGAGAAAAGGAATGTGAAATGTCATAGAATTGCATGTGAAGAAAACTAGACGAAAATAAAGGAAAATGAAGAAAGAAAGGGCCTCAATGATAAAAAGGCTTATGAGGATCACTAATTAGCTTTTGTCAATTCTTTTTGGAGCTCTCTCTCTCTCTATTCTCTCACGCTCTTTCACACTTAGAGTTATCTTGGAGGATTTTGGAATACAATGGATATGGATAAAGGAGGAAAAGGAAAGTGAGAAAGTGTAAGATGACAGTGGGATCGGTAGCTACAACTGGATTTATTTGCAGGTACTAAGTTGCATGTATTATTTCCTTGCTAGTTTTCGAATGCATGGTATATGCATGTGATTATTTGGTTATGATATGTCATTGGCATGGAGTATTGCCTTCATTGGCAGTGGTTTTTCCTAGCCTTGCCATTTCCTTGATAGCCATGATTTTGTGGGTTTTTCCATTGATTTGTTTTCTGATTGGTGTTTGTAATTCCTTATGGATGGATGTTAGTTGGAAACAAACGCTCTAGAATCCCTGGAATAGCTTGGTTTGAGTTACTATTCATAGATCCTATGTTGGAAAAATTCTTTTGATCCCTTGGTGGGTTGAGTTATTAGTCTTGGATTCGAGTTGGAAAAATGCTATGGTGCCTTAAAAGGTTGTGGGTTGAGTTATTAGTTCCTAGAGCCCTAGACAACTTGGTAGAGACCGATATGGTTAGTGTGAGTGATGTTTGGTCATGAGGTGGAATCATTGATTGAGGGTTGAGCTGGTTTGGCCTATGGAAGCCTTACTTTGGTTTTGTTTGGCTATTTCCATGAGATCTCATATTCATGCTTGGAATATGAAGCGGGGGTGATTGGCTAAAATAGATATTTAGTTTAGCCCAATCTATGGTCGGGTGTCACATGGAAGTCCTGGACTTGGTTGGCGTCTTCCTATGTTAATAAGAGTTATTCTTCCATTATGATTCATGTATATTTATTGGAAGTGTGTTGAGTTTCCATGGTTTATATGTTGGTTATTTAACGGTTATATGATGTTCATATGATGTGTATCTTTTATGGATCTTGTTATGAAATGTTTAGCAATTGATGAGTGATGAATGTATGGACTGATTAGTGGTATTGAAGCTATGTGGATAGGGAATGTGTCCTTCTTCGTTATTTTTAGATGAATCTCAGTCATTTATGATAAGATATGTATTTATGACTTGTAGCTTACTTGTTTGCAATATGTTTGACGAAATGTCTTTCATGTTGTAGGAAGTCTAGGTCATGTTTTTCCTTCAAACTTGTATGTCTAGCATTGTTTTCATGCCATTATTTATTTTGAGAAGTTACAGGAACTTCTAGGCAGTGTTTTTGGAATTTGACCTGGAATTTAAGCTCATAATCTGGGACGGCATGCTTTGAACTGGACATTTTAGGTTACAACCGCATGGATGTAGGCTTTTGAATATGGTTGTAGGTTTTCAACTGCATGGAGGTATTTTTTTGGAGAAGTTGAGGATCCTAGTCAAGAAAAAGGGTGTCCATCTCAATTTTTGGTCACCTGGGGTGGTTACTCAGCCTTTGAGTGACATGTAGCCCTTGTAGAATGTTATGATATGCTAGTTTGTCTTCTATGGTTGGCCCCATTTCCTTAATGGAACCTAGGAGGTTGGTTCTTGTCATAGTGTCTCCTCCTCTCATGTTTACCCTGGGAGGATGGTGAAATTGAATAAATTTGGGAGGGGTGGTGACAACTTCCCACATATCATTTGTTCCATATCCCTTTAATTATTTCTTGCATCTATGACAATTCAACCTTTTTTAACATAGTCCCACTTATTTCTTTAACTTTAGTATCAAAATTAGATAATTAGTGTTGCATGTATTATATTCCTTCATGAATCATGGTTGATCTTTCTATAGGTTTACGGTGAAGTAATTCTTAGATATCTCTTTGGATCCATGTGAGAAATAATTAAATGCTCATATTTCACCTCCTTCTCACAATTTATGGTGACCTCACTAGAAAGATTTATTGGATCCTAAGGACAAGGGTTTGTCATGTGCTATAGTACTCTGATATAGAGTGAGGTCCAACGTATTCAACCCAATATCTCAAGGCACTAACTAAGGAGAATTAATCATTCCTTCAGTCATACTAACCGACTACACAAGTACTAGAGAGTAGCTTTCTCAAGAGTTATCTTCAGTGTACTATTGCAACATGGTGGATTAATAGAATATCGAAAGTTATTTTTAGGTATACCTAGGGTATTCCTATATATATTGAAATGTATGTGGAACCAAGTTTCCATATAGAGGTTATATTTGACATGGTACTACTCAAAGGGGTATTAATAGGGGTTGCATGGATTTTCAACAACAAGAAACCATGTGTAGTTCTTGTGTGTATTCTTTCCCAACCATGATTTTAGCTATGGAATTATATATTATATGTTATTTAAAGACATTGGAATACATCTCTAAAAATAATTGAAATGAGCTTGTTGACCCTATAAAAACCTCTTAAAATAACCTAAATTTCCATAAGAAATATATCATAAATTATAAGGAATTTAAATCTATAAAAAAATTCACATGTCATTCACTCTGTCTCCTCTGAATTTTGAAAATTTCAAATTCTAAAACTTCGCCAAAATATCTTGTAGTGAAAAATCCAACAAGGTTGTTTTAAAATTAATTTCAAGATTAGTCACGAGCCTTATCTTCCATAGATTATATCTCCAAAATTATAATGAACCAAATTATGAAATTTTGACCACCTATATGATGATATTCCTCCTCGGTTTCCACAAAATTTCACTCTTTAAGACCCTCATAAAAGAATTTATAGTGAAAATAAAAATATGACTCATTTGAGACTAATTTCAAGATTAGTCATAAACCCTAATTTCATAGGCTGTATATCTAAAATTAGAGTGAACTAGAAATTGAACCTAGTCTCCCAAAACTTTTACTATCTAAGCCTTACCAAAAAAAGAAAAATTATAATGAAAATTCCAAGATGACTTTATTGAAGAAACTAAAACCCTAGAATCATAGTTTTGATTCCAAATTCTATGAACTAAGCACCTTAAAATGATAAGAATTCAATTAATACAATATGTTTTGAGGGGGAAACCTCCTTTTATAATTAATTCAACACATGAGACAATATATGATGATCCTAAGACTAAGTCTCCTTGGTGTATATATAGAGGACAAAGGGTACAATTATAATGAAAGTGCATAATGAAATGTTCTACTCAACCTACTAATATAAAAAATGAACTAATAATTATTGTCTATTAGGGTCTTAATATAGGGGCCCAAGGGACTCAGTAGCATCCAACAAGTTCCTACACTTGAAATTAGAGCAAACCCATAAGGAGACAAGTCAAACAAATGATTAAAAATGGTTTTTTCTTTCTTTCCCTTCGAAAATTCATATCCTTTTTTTAGTTAATTTAACTAGGAGGTCCATTTTAGACCTAAATTTCCCCTAATGTCCCAATATATTCAAACATATTTGGATTCCAATAATATAGATGCAAGCCTTACTTCTCATCCACAAATACACGAGAATCCTCCAAGTCAAGGAAAAATCAAAATTTTGATTCCATTAATGTATTACCAACCATGAATCCCCATACATCCATGACCATACCTAAAAAATTGCATGTTTCTTGAAAGGACATTCAAATAGAAAGAACCAAAAACCCTGCACATAGGCACAATTTTTATATTACATTTTTCTATTAGAATTATGCCTTCCTCCTGGAATGGATAAGCTTAGTGATCCAAGGTTTTATGCATGTCAATAATTAGATAACTACTATGTTTCATAGTGCTACAACACTTACATCATCCATCCTAGAGTTAGAACGTGTCTTCATCTTTAATTGAGAAACAAATTTTTTATCAACTTAGGTTCATATATTTGTAAAAACATTTTATTCAATTTTTGTCATTCAACAATGAAGTTTTGATTGAAATTTTTACTTTTGACAATGAAAACATTATGCTAAAAAAATATATTTTTATTTTTATTTTCTTAGTAAATAATCAATTCATTTCTTACCATTATTCATCACCATTCCAAGGAATTACTTTATATTTGGCATTCTTTTATTGAAATTAAAAACTTAAATACAAAATAATGAATACACGAGAGTGGGATATTGAAATTTCTCCTAATGAATATATTTTGTTTTATACATTAAAAAAATGTATAGTTACTAATGTCTAAATACCATAATAGAATGAGGATCTTGATAGGGTGCCATATGAGACTATAAGAGATTATTTCCAATAATTTATATTCCAAGTTACTCTCCCTCCTTCATAGCTTCACCTTCTTCTTTCCCTGCTATCATGGCCATATCCCAAGAAACAATTGTTCACAAAGAATTATGACATGTCCATCTACCAAAAAGAAATCAATCACAAAGAATAATGATAAAACCCTGACAAATTTTCATGATAAAAGGGACCACTACAAAAATTCAACTCAAAATATTCTTAGAAAATGCCCTAGCTTTGGCCCCTCAATATAAAATTGCTTAGGATTTATATCTAAGCCTCAAAAGATAATTTTTTGCAAGGAGACTTGTCATTTAAACTCCCATGATAAATGAATCAAATTCAACTGATGTGTAAAAACATTATGATATGATAATATAGGTTAAAATGTTAAGCGCCACAAATTCAAGATATTCCCTATAGGTGACTTGGTTATGTTTCAATTTTCATATAACCTCAAATAGGTTAAGAAGCTAGCAACAAGTTGAGAGAAGAAGAAACAAAAATATAACTAATTAGACCTAAAGAAGGTGAAAACAAAGATATCCTCCATCTTTGATATTAAAGTTTCAAGGTTTTCAATAATGAAGAATTGCATACTTTAAAATTCCTAGAATACTTTATATA
>APFE031363188.1:17703-109317 GCA_000404065.3 Pinus taeda
CCTGGAAGAGATAGAATGGAGGCTCAAAAGAAAATCCATTTGGTTGGAGGAGTGACATAATAATACTATTTTTTCATAAAATTGTAAGTGCAATTTGGGAGATTGGTCTTCTCAATTGCTCCAAGGCTAACTCTTTTGAAGGTATCACAAAACTAGGGAAGGAACACTTTCAAAATTTTTTCAAGGAACCTAAAGTTTCTCACATGGAAGATCAATTGAAGATGGTAAGACTTTTTCCAAGAATTTTTATCAAAAGATAAATGAAATCCTTGAAGAAATTGCAACAAAGGAGGAAATGAAGGAGCGTTGCATTTTCTCGAAAAGGAAAGGAGTCCTAGGCCAAATCATTAGGCTATGGATTTTTATCTTGGTTTCTATGAGCAATTATGAGAAGAGATTTTGAGGGTGGTAGAAGGATATTGATCTTTAGCCAAAGTGTTGGGGGATTTAAACTCTATGTTTTTTCCCTAATTCCAAAAACAAATCACCCTAGTGCCTTTAAGGATTTTGAGGTCATTTATCTTTGTATCTCATTTACCAAATCACACAAAGATAACAACAAACAAATTAATGTGGATGTTGTATAAAGTGATCTCTAATGAATGAATTGGATTTCCCTTCAATCAACAAATTCACAAAATTATCGATGTAGCACAAGAGGGTTTACACACTATCAAATTAGTCAAACTTATAGCAATAGTGTTGAAGCTAGATGTAGCTAATACATGAGATAAGGTTAATTGGTTGTATATAAGACTAGCTCTATCGTAAATGGGTTTGAAATATTAATATTTTTTCTCCCTCAAATTTCTTCAATGCTTCAAGGGGACTTAGACAAAATTTCCCCTTGTCCTCTTTTTTTATCATGCTAATAATAGAAGGCTTAAGTAGGTTAATTATAGAAACAAAAAATAAAGGAACAATTAGAGGCGTCCATGTGTAAAATGTAGTGTTTCTCGTACATTAATTTCTTGTCGATAATATATTACCATTTGGTCATTGAACAATTGGGAAATGGAGGTAGTGTAAGGGCATAGTGGAAACTTATTATAATGCAACTAGAATGGAGGTAAACTTTAGAAATTCTTATATTCTTTTCAATTCCTTGGGATCCAAGTTAAAAAATATAATTTTACATATCTTCCCTCTTTCACCATTACCCATTGATAACTGTGTAAGGTACTTAGGATTCAATCCAAACAATAACAGGTATGCAAATTATTTATTGTTAATATAACAAAATTGAAGCTAGGGACTCTTGTTGGTGTCATGGATGTTTATCTCGTGGAGGAAGTCTAATTTTATTGATTACCTATTGTGCATGTTCATAAAGGAATTTTGTAAAAGGTTAAGAAAAAAATGTTTTAGTTTTATTTGGAATGGGAGGAAGAGAACAAAAGGAATCTCGCCTATTAAATGGTCAAATTAGCAAAAAAAAAGACACTAGATTAGTGAAAAGCTCTTCATAGGTTTATATTCAACAAAGTTTTATGGAGAAAATATTGAGTTCTAAATATATCAAAGATTTATCACTGAAGGAATAGATTAGATATGAGAGAAAATATAAACATTGCATTCCATTGTTTGGAAAGGATTGGTAAGGACATTCCAATTTATAGGAACATATCATTGCATGAAAAATTGGATGATGCAACCAAATCACATTAAGGGAATATCCATTAGATTTTTCTAGAGGAAATTTTACATTTTTAGAAGAGTTGAACACAAAGATTCAAACACAAGGACTCACAAGTTTAGAAAATGTATCCAAGCAAGGGGATCCTAGGAAGCAATTTTGGTCCTAGAAAATGATAGGAGACTTCAATTTGCAAGATAACCTGGAAATTGAATGGAACTATTACATCTCTCTGTTAAACCATAGTGTAATACAAATATGTGATCAAGAGGATGAACCTAAGTGGACATGGAATAAATATATTATCAACCTTATTGCAAAATTAGGCTATGAAGCCTTAATTGAAAATGATTCACCTAGGGAGAGACTCTAATAGTTGGAAGTTATTTTGAACTTAGCTTGTCCACTAAAACTAAGAATACTTCATTATCCTTGTCCAATAAGATTCTTACTTGGGATAAAAAATATAAAAAAAAATAAAAAATATAGCATGCACCAAAAAGAGCCCTTATTTGCAAATTAGAGGGTGAATCTATTAATCATCATTTTATCTTCTATTCCTTTTCCAAATTAGTTTGGAATGAATTCCTTCAAAGGCTTAATAGGTCAAATCAATGGAATGCGTATTTCCTTATGGAATTTTCTAAATCATGGATGATATATCTCTCTATAAAGGCTCATAGATATCTTTCTTATTATGTTTTGTGGGATTTTTGGGTTTTCTAAAAACAAGAAATTGTTTCAAGGAATAAAATTTGGCACTTAGTATAGTATCCCATAATATCATGATTTCCTATTGAGATGGGTGGAAGGCCTAAAAAAACAAGGTAGCTAGAATCACTGAAAAAAAATAGTGATTAAATACATAGAAGCTTGGGGATTCTTTGATGGGGCCTGCCAAGGAACACCAAGCTTGTGTCGAGCTAGCGCACTTTTCAATCAATTTATTTAATTTAAATTATGGACATTAAATTATCAATCCAATGGCATAATCTTGTGATATGATAACACTGTATGTCCAAGGTTTAGTGCATAAATGAATTTTTAATCTGGGAGAAAACTCTTAAATTCTAATTTAATGCTTCATAACAAGATCACACCTTTAAAATTTAAATTACTTAAAATAGAAACTAGGTAAAATTTAGAGATATTGTGTTCAATGGATGGTTGCTCAAACAAGAGATTTTATATTCATGAATTACAATCTGTCATTTAGGTAATGTTCTTAAATGTTTCAGTAATTAGTTGTGAAGCAAGTCTTGTTTCCAATATTCAATAAATACTATTCCCATGTAGGTTACCATGTTCAATTCCAACTAAAAACATATAAGAAATTGTTGAAAATAAAGTCTAACAATCTATTAGATAAGTTAAGATTCCAAAGAGATGTCTTTTATCATTAGATTGGTAATTGTATAGTCACTTTAGTAGCAAAAATTACATTCTTTCACTTGTGTCAGACTAAAGTGTTTTGGTAATACAATGTGAAGTATGACTTGTCTTTCAACCTTCAATGGAATACTTACTCTCTACAAGGAATTGTGCACAAAACCACAAGAAGTAAATATTATGACAATCTTCAATTAAGCAAATAAAACATAAGAAATTTATCTAACAGCCAACCAAAACATACACTACTTATTGAATTCAAAGAAATAGATAGCAAACTAATTATACTTATCAAAACTAATTCTAAAGAACTGAATTGAAACATTGGCCAAATTGAGGGTCCCTCCCAACTAGCTTCACACTACAAGATAATTATAATGCTAAGGACTAATCATGCACAAGTTTGTATTGGGACATCAACTCGATCACCCTTGTATTAATGAGTTAAAGGTTCAAGAGTACAAATTTAGAATATATAATAATGATATGCTCCTATATAGTCTCTTTATATTGTTTTTTTTTTTATATATATACATGTATTTCAAAATAGCATGCAAGTAGACTCAAAACAAATCCCCCGTTCCATGCCTTGTTCATATCAATTACAACAATGTAATTCTTAAAGATAGGTATAGCTTTGTATTTCTAGTAAATCCTTGGAAAATATATAGCATAGATTGAATTGAATAATATTCTTAAGACATGTCAATGCATAAGAAAATCCTTAATCATTGGCATGCCACATTCCTCGTTGAGTGTGTTGTTTATTGTGTAGTTTGACCCCTACTGTAACTGTAGGATAGCGACCATCTTATTTGCTCTAGAGTTGATGTAATGAAGATAAAACCATATTTAGGCATCTAGGAATTAAACACATATATCATATTTCTTTCTAGAAGTGCACTGGTATATTGAATGATGAGAGTGGTTACCAGATCTATAAATGAGTCACAAGATTGAACTAGTCAAAACCACCATTGGTTATTAAAAACTTTTAACCCTCCTAATTTACCAAAATAAATGTAAATTCATTAATTTAACAACATATTTACCTTACAAGATTTAGATGACCTTTCCATTGAAAACTATGAGATAATATAGTGAAATAAATGACGACAATGTGAAAAGAGGGGATTAAATGGTCAAAAAAGAAGTATTTGGTAGTGAAAGTAACACCAAATTGGAGGTCTAACATCTCCCCCATGCCTAAGATCTTGCATGTCCTCATGCAAATAATATGTATAGCTAATGTCCTAGTTCAAAATTGTTTAAAACTATGAAAATTTTGATCAGTACTTTAAATGTGATAATCATTAGGAGAATTTTGAGGTCTAAAATGGACCTCCCAAGGAAAATGATAAAATAATAGTTAAAATGATATAATAAGAGTTATGATTTTTTACAGAAAAGGAAAGGAAACTACCTTTTTCTAGTATTTTTGGCTCATCTTCATATAGGTTTACTCAAATTTCATGTGTAGACACTTGTTGGACACAGAACATCCAATGCATAACCACTCTTCATACTTCTGAATAGACCCACATTAGGAAAAATTGAAAATACATGAAAAAGTGTGTTCAACACAATTTTTTTATGTATTTTCAAATTTTTTTGCAACACATTTTTTTCATGTATTTTTTATTTTTTTCGATGTGGATCTACTCAGAAGTGTGAAGAGTGGATACACGTTGGATGTGGAATTTAATTTTTCATACAACAGGGGTCTACACTTGAAATTTGAATAAACCTATAAGGAGATAAGTTGAAAATACAATTAAAAAAGAGTAGGTTTCATCTTTTCCCTCCAAAATATTTACCCATGGGCATGACATCATCACCTTGAATCCTATTGGTTTGTTTCAAGTTAATTTTTTTTAGTACATTTTTTCTTTTCAGGCCCATTTTTTACCTCAAATTCCCTTATGAACAAGTGTTTGTACTGATTGATATATTTACATTGGACCCTTTCCTCTTATTCTCTACCTTTAGTTTCTTTCCCAAGGTCTTTTTATATAATGTTAGAAACTAAGTTTGACTATACCACTTCCTAATGAGTGATGGGCCTCCCAAATAGGTAGTTTAAGGTCCATATGACCATCCTTTGGAATGTGTTATCACAAAACCCAACCCTGATAGGTTGTTGATCAGGAAGACATTGTGTAACTCTTTCAAACCAACTTCCGACTGAGGCTTAGCCTCCTCAACCTAAGAGGGCTCTCTCACTAGATTAAAGATTTTTTATAAGGATTAGATGGCTAACTCTATGAAATAAGTGAATAAGTGTGAATGGTTGAAACACAATTAGTAAACATTCATTAGGATTATGGAGTCAAAAATGTTTCAGTATGACAATAATGTTAGCTTTACATGGAAGTCAAGGCATCTAGAATTCAACATTTGGAGAGTACATCAGAAGCATAAAGGAAAACACAGTCCACAAATGTATGAAGGAAGCTAGAGCATAGCCAATGAATTCTAAGTAGTCATACATTCATACCACTGTAAGTAATGAAAAGAGGACAACCATAAGACATTTTGAACATTGAATTCCTTCTAAATCCTGAGAAGCAAAGCCAAATATTGTATTACTTTAAACAGAGTCTTACACAAAAGCACAATATGAGAATTCTTTACAAAAATTTCAACCCTGGATACATTAGATTTTCTCCCATATATAGAGTTCATTACATGACTTAGATTCCTTCCTCCAGCATGAGGGGAATTCGAAATATTCCTAATTTGACACCTATTGACACTTGAAACCAACTATTTAATATAACTGACTATTAACTGGCAGTTCTAGAGACCTAACACAATTAGGAGTGTAACTCCTCATTATGTTGGTGGTAGTATTGATTACAACACAAACTCATTCCCTAACAAGTGGCCTTCTTCAATTTGGATTTGGTGGTGGCTTTAAACTCCCTGCCAACCCTTGATGCCTTATCCTTTGACTGTTCTTGGATATTAGGAAGTTGTTCATGTTTTTCTGCTTTTGGTCTCCAAATAGGATCTTCAAAATTTGTTGTCCCTGTTGTTCTTCTTAATTACATAAAATGCATTGGATTAGCTTGTTTTCCATAAGCTGTAGACCTTGCTCCTATACACATGGTAAGACAAAAATTCCTTTAATGCTGCCTGAAGCATCATGAACAGTTCTAGCTATGAAATAATGACCATTTTCAATAATAAAGTTTGAAGTTCATAAATGTCTTTCCTTTCCTTGTTTTTCCCTTGCTTGATGTTCAAACCTTGTAAGTAATCCTTTGCAGCAGCCCATCTTCAAAAAGAGTTCCTTTTTCTTCTCAAAATTGGCCCACAAAATCATGATGTGCAGCTACAGCAATTTTGTAGCGCGTGCATTAGGTATCATCTACAGTAGTTTTGTAGCGCGCTAAGAAACTGCTGTGTGATTTCAAAAACATAGTTTTATGCCAAAATTTGACTTACTTGAGATTTCTTTCTTTTGAAATAGATTTTCCATATACCATGTGGTTGTTCAAAACTGAATAAACGGATACCATTCTTCAAACTAAACTTCAAAAAGGTGGTTCACATCAAAATTTTAGGATTATCCTTACTTGCTATGTAGTTTTTCTTAACTGAGGATGTCCTTTAGGTTGGTTCAGTTGTATCTTCAGATCTTCAATTTGCCTCTTCATAATTTGGATTCCAGCTCTCAATTTTTCATTGACCTTCCTAATGTATCTTTCTTCTTTTATCGCAGGAACCGTCCAAGTGAAATATTGAGCATGACAGCCAACTACTTCGGGTATCAAAATTGTTTTATCTTCCCACAGAGCCTCCATTTTTTTAAAATGGGCTTCCTTTAGTGCATGTTTCCTTGAGGTTTTTCTAAGTTTGGCAATCTCAAGATTGACAAGCTTCAGTTTCTTTTTTAACTCTTCAAAACTACATTCCTCTTGTTGAGTGATAATTGCCTTACCTCTGCCATATTTATGCAATTGTGATGATGTTTTTGATGGAACCACAGGTCCTTCATGTAATTTCGCTACCTCCCCTATCTCACTTGCTTCTAGCTATGCCTCTTGAATCCCTTTTGAATGCCTTGTTAGGTGTCTTCTAGGCTTAAAAACAAATTCAAAAACCTGATCATCAAATTTGAGCTTCTTAGAAGTTTTGGCTTTTTTGGTTTTGCCTTTACTTGCTTCAATTAAGTCTACTCGGACCAGAGGAGATTCTTCAATGTCAATAGGTTGGAGCAAATCATTAAAACTTCTTTTTGAAGCAAGGCTCCCATCAACAATCACTGTCTTACCCTTTTCTCTAGCTAGTTGGCTCCTGATTATTCTTCTTTGGATTGTTTCACCTATGGATTGCTCTTGTACACCTTCTTTGATATGAACCTTCATTTTCTGTGACTGTTGAAGGGTGCCTTGAACCACTAGTGGTCTCATAGGCTCCTTCACCTGCTTTCTGCCTTTCAATTTCACAAATCTTCTTGATATTGTTTCCTCCCGATGACTTACTGTTGGTGAAGAAATCCCCATCGCCTAAGGGCTAAGACCAGTTTCAATTCTGAAACCAAACATAAACAAGAAAATGGACCACTCCCTATCTATTTTCTGGAGCTCATGTAAAACAATCAATTTGACTAAGCCATAATGAAACAATGAGGTCTCACGGGCTTCCTTCTTCAACTGAACCTTGTCACACATTTTACCTAGGCTACGAAATAGATATAAAGGCAAATCTAGAGATATATTTCCAGTGAAATGAAGCAGAAGTTTGAAGTGATAGGAATACACCTTATGATATCTACCCTCATAGGTAAAGTATCTCTATATGCAGGTAAGAAAATTAGCATACGAATCCTTCACAAAGCTCTTGGGCACTGACTTGTTTAGGTCTGAATCAACGAACTCTGGCTTCAAGAATTCCTTGCAAGGATTCATATCAAACTTGATGTTTTTAAACCACATCTCTTGTCCCCTTGGAATTTCAGTGATTGTGGATATAACCTCTGGAGAGATTGGTAATTCAAGCACTCCAATCTTCAAATTTAATCCTATGAAATTGAAATCAAACTCTTTGGTGACTTTCATGTGGCCTCCTTGAATTTTTTCACAATATCTCCAACAGTCAACCTGTTTGAAAGATTGTTCAACTTCATTGTTCCTCAAGAGAACATCTAAACCTTCAAGCTCATTCCTTAGACACCTGCCTGACCTATGATCCTTCTTCTCTATAGACATCTCCATGGAATTCCTGCAAAATGAAAATTGAAAGAGATTGCACCATGATAATCTTCATCACTGCCTCGCTTGAAATGGAAAGGGGAGATGCCTCACTTGGACTTTAAAGAATTCTGATTAAATGCCTGTCAATTTTCTTCTTATGCATGAAAACAAACATGATCATAACTGAAAAAACTTAGACCCTTTTTTGAAATTTGAAACTCATGTGTACCAAGACACCTAACTAATCTAATGATGAAGATGAGCAATTACATTTGATAGGAATGGTGCATGGACTGACAGTTGATGATGTAAGATTAACGGATTCTGATGGATTGGACATCTAGGTGAGATTTGGTACAAATCTGCACAAATCCCCGATTTCATAGCGCAACCAGTGCAAATTTTGGGTTTTGTGCTAAGAAAACTCCTAAGCAGTTTCGTAGCGCATGAAAACATTTACACACGTTTGACACATGGAAATTTATGTGTGATGTGGGACCAGTGATAGGTAAAACTAGAGTGTTGACCCTATTTGACAATGCCAACAAGACTCCCTTCTAGGTCCTAGACTCTAAAACAAACCATGGAAAGACTAGACCAAGACTAACACCACTCCTTTGGAATCAAACTGATGTTCAAAATTTAGAAAGTTTTTTTAAGTGATAACAGAATGTATAAATATTTCCTTTTGCATTTTATAATGTATTTTTCAAGCTATAATGTGTTCTTATGAAGGTTAGGACATATTTTTATATCCTATATGCCTAATGCATTAAATTTGCAAGATATTGAGAATTTATTGTGAAAATCACATAGGAGACCAGCGGGAGAGAATTATGGAGGCTTGTTCCTTACTACAGGCTAATCACAACTCTCTTGGTTCATGAATAGATACTAATTTCCTTGTGGCTATGAGAACACTAGGGAACCATATCCACATTTCTAGAAGTTTTTGAGGCAAGAAGTTCTCCCTTCAAGGAGGTTTCCCCTCAAACAATTTTTTTTTATAAATAAGAGAGCCTCGTAGCTGAATATGGATTCAAATTATAGGAGAAAGATAGTCATTATCAAATAAAGACTCATGCCTATCATTTTAGATGTTATGTTTCATGTATGAACACTTTTGGAGGTTAATGAAAAGTATTTCCTTATTCTCGGTCTGATTTTATTTCAAGGGACCTGAGTCTCCTTGGGCTAGGGCTCAACTGAAGTGATCAAGCCCCTTCCTTGTACATTTTGTTTGCATGCATTTAGTATAATTGTACTTTTTTGCAAGTCTTATTTCTAAGAAAATTGTTGTCTTTGTAGGTTTTATAAGTGAGATCCTTATTGAAGTTTGGTTATGTACTTTGTTTTGATAAGCGTAGAAACAGTTTCCTTTTATGAAATAGTAGCTTTCATTATAGATTCAACTCATCCTTTCCACTATTATTTTACCTTTTGCAATTAGTGGTTTGACCGTTGTTTAAACATCTTCCTTTTATAATTTAGACATGTACTTTGCTTGAATATGGATGGTATTGTTTCATAGGTTGAATTAGTATTGTTTTCATGCATTAGAATCACTCACCTAGTCACCTTTTCACCCGCTACTTTTCATCTCCGCAAATTATCCATAGGTTGAAATATGCCTAATTGAGCTACATGAAACTTCTAGTCTTATTTCTCCCCTATGTAAGTTGACTCATTGAGTGTTCCTCAGCTTAGAAAGGTCCCATTTACCCTTTCACAACCTTCAACCACCTTTTCCACCCTTCAAACAACTCCTAGACTTCATTAAGTTGCTCTCAAGCGTTTCTTATAGAAAAACAGCGCATCCTGTAACAATATGCAAATTGCATCAGATCACCTCCAAAATTGCACCAAAAGTTTGTCCATCATCCCTCGCTACTCAACAACATCATTTAAACCTTGAATATGAATTTTATAGGATCATAAACCCCTTAGGAACTTTTCCTTCATGGTTTTAGTTTACTTCTTGCAATTAGGTTATGTTGCTTCTTCTATGTCTTTGATTTCTTATGCACTATAAAGTAAGATTCATTTACCTTCAACTTTATTTGAGTATTTTCTTTGTGTTCTTGCAAGTAGAATAGGGTTTAATTCAATTTTTTCTTTACCTCCAATAGCATAGATTTACTTTTTGCAAATCATATTAGCCTAGTTTCATTCTTTCATTTACTTTCCAAATTAGATTAGGGTTTCATTATGTCATTTACTTTCTACAAATTAGGTTAGGGTTCTATTCTTTCATTTACTTTCTACAAATAATATTAGTGTTTCATTTTTGTCATTTTAATTTTCTGCAATAGAATAGGGTTTATTTCAGTTGTTTCATTTCCTACAAGGTACACTAAATTTTCAAAGCATTTATTATAGCATAGTGGTCTATGTGCATCTTGACCTCTCTTCACTACATCAGATCAACCTAAGTAGAATACATTACATGTTGTACCTATAGTACTAATTTCTCTTAATTTTGTACAAACCTTATGTTGATGATTAAAGCAATAATTAAAGCTAATCCCCTCAAGAGTTTTGACATTATTGTTTCAATATTGAGGCCCACGAGTGAGCTTGAGTCAAATTTTCTTCTCTGATTTCAATCTTTTTATTTCCCCTATATTTGAGCACTCCTTTCTTTTAAAACTAATTTTGTAATCTTTACATACCTTCACAAGATCATAAATTCTTCAATTTATGTCCCTATTATTTCAATTTTCTTGTTTTCCTCTTTTAGTTTTGAATATACTTGCATGCTTGGGGTATTGGAGGACATGGTTTACTTAATGAACTCATAATACTTTGTGTTTTACTCAAAAGCATTGATAATTGGTGTCGAAGTTCCAGTGAAGTCAAGTAGTTGGTAAACAAGGGTGTTAGGTTCAAAGAAATTGGTTATGTACTTCTTGGGTGAGGTCAATACAGACTCATATTCAATATTACTATGCCATGTTTATAATGGCTCGACATGCAAGGATGTAACACTCTTGGTTGAGCATGGATTGATTGGTGATGAAGTTTCTACATTGTTTTTCAGGATTTTTTTAGCCATACTCCTAGTGATTCTCATAGGGATGACTAGTGTGGTCAGAGTACATCAGATGTATCCCCTCATTAAAGGTGTTCTTTTGGAAGTCTCTAACTACAAGTGGTGAATCCTTCATCTCCATGAGTGTTGCATCCTTCACTATTATTTTTATCATTATTATCAAGAACAACATTTTCCTCTCAAGGTATCTCTTCATGCATGAAAACCACATCAACGAACCCATTACGAATTAAAAATGCAGGCCAACTATCATTCATCTTATGCAACACCTCTATAATTAAAATTTTAATCGATCCATGGTGATATAGACTGTGTTAAGATTCTTAGGGTTTTTTTGGATATGCTTTGACATTTCACCCAAACTCTTGCAAAAATAGAATGGAAAATTTATGTAATTATTTGCTTCAAAATGAAAGAGGAGACAGATGTGGTAAAGAAAGGTAATCCCATACCTCCCCTCACAACTACGTACATGAACAATAAATTCCTCCATTTCACTTTAATCCACACTCTAGGCCTACCATTTCTCCAATTTGACCTTTTTTTAGTCGAACATAGGAACTAAGTCCAAACTCCCTATTCAATTTGCTTATTTTTGAACCACCATTTCCTTGTTTAGGGAAATCCAGTAGCTTGGGCTACTAATTCTTATAATACCACAATTACCAAGTTGCCAATTTGTGCAATCTGGTTATCAAATCCTTCTCTGAATGCTCTAGTGATAAATTCATTATGCCCCTTGAATTTTCTAAGGAATGGATATCCTTCTAATTTAAGCATGGATTTGCTAGCATTGTACTCATGGTATCCCTCTAAAATTTCCAAAAACTAGGGTTCTTGTAAAATGTTACTAGGTCTCCCCATGATTCCATAAATCTCTATATGAGGTGTTGTAAGGTCACTTCTCCTGTTAGTGATTACCACTTCCATTTGATGGGTAAGGAGCTTGGGAATGTGAGGAAATGTTTAAATGATATGTAGGTTCGAAGCTCATTTCAAATCCTACAAGTGATTCAAAATGAGTTGGAGAAATATGAATATGGGTGGTCAATTAAAACAAGCATCATGCATGCACACATTGATCGATAATCATTGTGATAATGGGTAATGATGTTATATTTTGGTTGATGGTAAGTTCATAAGGTGGTGAAGGAATAAGGAGAAGAGCTAGGAGCATAATGGTTATGAGTGGAGAATATAATAAGGATAGAGTATAAGAATTGTATGAAATGTCACATATGAAGATTAACATAAGAATTGAGCTTAAGGTCTTTTCATTTTATAAATTTCCATGATTTTAATAAACTAACAAAAATTAAAAATTGTTTTCTCACCTCAAGTTTACATTAGTGGAACTCTCACGAAATAATATAAGTTGAGGTTTATGAATATGATTATGATAAGGAACTAAATTTGAAGTTTTGCTGCATTGAAATGAACCAAAATTAAGTGTTGATGTTGACAGTGACCAATTTGAGACTGATTGTTAAGCCAAATTTAAAAAAAAAAATTTGATTGATGATGTCAATGAAGATCAGATGAATGATCAAAATAAGAGACTAAAGTTGTTTAGGTATATATAGCTTTAATCATCAAACTTACTTGGATTACAATACAAATTCAAATGAACATGTTACACGATATCTAATAACTATTATAGTGCTCATGTAGCTACAAAAAATAGTGGTTTCCTCAATACATGATGGTACAAGAATACCTGTGACTTATGGGAATGCCTAGAACACAATGGTGAAGTTGTTATCACCAAAAAATGATCAGCTATCCATTTCTAACTAGCTGGATCGACATACACCATGTAGATTTGATTTTACCATAGTAAAATCACTTTCATTATGGAAAATAATTTAGTAAACCACTTTTATTAAATTATTTTCTGATTTAAATCAAAAAAACCCATGAGAATAATTAGATAAACCATTATTTATTTAATTTTCTCTAGGAATAATCATTAAATCATTATTTAAATAATTGTTCCTTCTCACATTTGACTAAATCCCTTAGGAATAATTAAATAAATCATTATTTATTTAATTTTCCTTATTTTTGTTATTGGAATAATTGTTAAATAACTATTTAATAATTATTTCAATTTCTCACCATTCTTAATTCTCGCGAAATAATTAATAAATCCTTTTATTTGTTAACTGTTTATAAATAAAGATATTTGATCATTTTAAATATATTTTCCCTCTCCAATAAATATAATAAAGTATTCCAAGCAGTTAGATCTCGATTTGGTTAATATTATTTTATTATTCTTCATTTTTTAGATTAACTCAATACTTTGTTATAAATAGGAGGGTTTTTCATTCATTCTTCACTATGTTCACAATAATCATCACCATTATCGTCCTTTTTCTTTGAGCTCCCATTTTGAGTTTTCCAAATTTTGTTTGGGTTTTTCACATATTGAGAGAGAAGATCATTTTTTGAAGCGTCAAGGACATCAAAGGACCCATCCCACGGAGGAGGACTTATAAACCCATTTGTATATCTCCTTTAATATGTGCTTTTAATAAAAGATTTGTTCCATTAAAGTCTTTCCATTTGGGTTATTGCATTGGATATCTTTATTGTTGCTTTGTATTCTAGATCATTTATACTTTTGCTGTAGGTTTTTCCATTTTTATTGCATATATGAATCACTAGTAGCCATCAACTTGTTGTTAGGGTCACTTGTCACCTACTGACTTAAGTGAAGTGTTTTTGGTACGCCTTCCAAGAAATTTCACACTAACAATTGGCGACTCCCCTGGTGTAATAACAGTGTTCTTGGGTGGCTGAAGTCTTAGAAAATTTCAAGGTTTTCTACAGTCGTTTTTAGCCTCTCAATTTCTATTTATAGTATTAAACCCTTTTTTTCCAAATTTTCGGATTCTCGTGGTTTCTGGTTCTTTCCGCAAATCAAAGGTACTAATCAAGTAAGAGACAGTAAAATTTGTGCCAGATCTAACGATTGAGAATCCCAGGAAAAAAATGCACTTTTCATCCCTTGATCTGCATTCCAGAGTACACTGTTTTTCCCAAAAAATGTGTTTTCACTATTCGAGATCAGTACCTACGTTTTGGATTTTTTTTGGAAAATTTTCAAAAAACAAAATAAATTCAGACTTGCCAAGAGTGTTGTCTGCATACTATTTTGGGTAATTCACCTTTATTTTCAGTCTCCCTTAGGCATGGATCCACTTGATTTGTCTCTTTGAGGAAGGGAAAACCCCCTAGGGTTTAGAGTACACCTCCACATTGTTAGGAAGAGATTTGTTGAGTGAGGAGTCTAAGGTTTTTAGCATTTTCAACCACTAAATTTTAGAGTCTGATCCATTACTTTCCAGATCTTTTGGATAGTTTTATTTTAAATTTTCTCCATTTAGAGTTTGGGTTTTCCTTTTCCCCCTTAGGATCCCCTTGAGCATCCTAGGTTTTAGAGCTTCACACCTATCCTTTGAAACATTTTTCACCTATGTTTTTTGTTGTTTGTATGCACCATTTACAGCAAATTAGTGCCTCTAGATCTCAGTCCCTTGACATTAGATCATTTAGGCCTCTTTATGTGTCTTTGAGTATCTTATTTTCCCTCTCTTGCTTAGCTACTTCGTAGCCCTTGTGGGTGGGGTTTTGTGTGCTTGATTAGCTATTTATTTTTTGTCATTTTCTGATCTATTTACAGTATTTCAGCATTTTACTTTCATCAGCACATGGCATCATGAAACATGCTTAATTAACTCATCCACTTGACACATTATTTTCACACACTCACACCCTAAGTGAACATGAGCTTGGTTAACACCACTAAGCCAAGACTTGAAACACTACACCTTAATAAATCAACACACATAGATTAAGCCCACTTGGGCACCAGGGAAAAACAATCTTTGTAGTCTAGGTGTAGGATTGGTGGAATAAGCTTCCAATAACACCCATTGATCACTTTCATTGAGGCATAGCAATTGACATATTAGGGAGCTTAAAATCCTTCAACATCCCACAGTGCAAAGTTGGAGTGCGTTAGGAACCTGACTCAGAGGGGGTTATGATAGGTCATCATGTGATTCGTTATCCTTGGGGCTACCCAACCCATGGAATGGAATCCCATGTGGTGGTTGACTACCAACAAGCTCAAGGCTCGACCCACCCTGTTGTATGAAGGTAATCGTTGTGACCAATCTTAGGAAAACACCGTATAGGACTGGTTGTGGGAAGTAGTTGGTTCTCTACCCTACCTTTCTCTGGAAAACTCTGCTTGCAGGGATGAAATTCTGTCAAGTAAGAAGTTCTTTGGAAGGCCATTTGAAACAATAGATCTAGTATTTTTTGATGATTTATATCACCTACAGGCTAGAGGCTTGCGGGGATGAGATTCCGTCAAGTAAGAAGTTCTTTGGAAGGCCATCTGAAACAGTAGATCTAGTATTTTTTGATGATTTATATCACCTACAGGCTAGAGGTATTTTTATTTGATAGGACATGTTTTCTTGTATTAGAGTAACATCATTAAAATAGTTAGTTTACACTTGGCACCACTGCACTAGTTGTTTTCTTATTTTGTGTTGCTCTTTTATTCCTATGATCACCCTTTAGTCCTTATAATTTTACTGTGTAGACATCATTTCACCCCCTACACATTTTTCACATCTAATTCGAGGTATTCACCCTCAGTTCCCATTAGGAAATATTACTCCTCCCCCTCAAAATAGAGTTCATCCTCCCAATCCTCCATCGAGTCATCATTTTACGTATGATTATGTTGATTCATCTAGTTCATCCTTTGATTCCATGTCTTCTCAACCTTGTCTCGCCACCATGTCAGACACCAATGTGGGTGCGCGAACCCAGGGTGGTAACCTAGGTACCAATTAGGGTGCCCCCACTAGCGAAACCCCCACTGATGTGGTCACTCCTACTCCCTTGCTTCCTTTTATGGATGGTTTGAGTCTCCCATATTTCAACCATCTTATCAATGATCCTCTTCTCCATGATCCCACTTGGTCAGCTATGCCTACTAAACTCCCTTCAAACATCCCAAACTTTGAAGTTAATCCTGGAGAAGATCCCACTAATCATGTTCACTCATTCCACATGTGGTGTTCATCAAATTCCATTACTAAAGACTCCATCCATCTTCATTTGTTCCAATGCAAACACTTACTAGAGTTGTTGCTAAGTGGTGTGTCAATCAGCCTAGAGCCACTCATTTCACTTTAGAAACTCCTTCCGCAGATTTTATGTCATATTTCTAGTTATCTCTATGTTATTATACTGGTATCGAACTTTTCACTTTTTTTTGCCAAACTTCTGCCACTCGCCTTTTTGGCCATGTTCAAGAACAGCATAGAAGGAGTATCTATGTAGCTCTTTCTTTCTAAGGCTGAGTCTATATGGATTGGTTCTTTATATCACTACTAGCCTCTGTTGCTAAATATGTCATGTAACACTTCCCCCAGTCTAACGAAGAGGCACTCCAAATAGCCATGAAATTTGATATGATCTATGCTCAGTCATGTTATGTTTTCATTGTCATCCTCGATCTACCTCAGCCTAGTGCTATTAATGCACCAAGGGAATATCATGCCATGGATGGCACAGTTAGAACCATATCACACCCCAACCATATGATCCACCTCATATGATTTATGTTCCACCTCAGGGATGGATCAGTTCCACTTACAATTATCCCTCCCCCAATTCTCCACTAGGCAACCGTTATCCAGGTCCTAGCACGCCATATGCATATCCCCATCCAGATCAATAGATGCAATGGATAGATATTACACAACTTGTTTATGAAAATGCTTCCCCATCTCCTTATTATCATTATGTAATACCTAGTTCTTAGCTCCTTTGGCACTAGCACCCCAGCCACCCTTGCATGCCCCCCCCTCCGCCGTAGTAACCACCTCCTCTGCAAGGACAAGTGTATGCTAAGCAAAGATGACTCAATCCCCCTAAACCCAAGAAAATCAATAAGGGGAAGGGTAATCAAAACCATTATTCTCAAGGTAATCAAGGTAACCGCGGTCCTCCACCCAATGTCCCTCGGGGTCCTCCATCTAATCCCGCAACCCAGCCAGTCAGCCCAAGAAAAACAAGGGTCTTCATACGAGAAAACCTTGCACCTGTTGTGGCGTATATGGTCATTATACCCATGAGTTTCCTCTTTTACCTCAAATGCATCAGGTATGGGAAGCTCAAGAATCTTCTCGAGGATTGTAGCCCACCGCTCCCCCTCCCCCTCCTGCTTCATCTCAACCCACAATGTGCGCCAGTCCTTTCCCTCACCAAGGATACATAGCTACCCAACCTACACAAGGTCAGGAAACTCAACTAGCTCCACCATCTGGTTACCATTATTATCAGATTCTTATGATGAATTCTGATGAGGTTAATACCAAGAAAGTCAACCTTCAGACTCAATCGCGGCAGTACGACAAGTCACTTGCTAAGTCAACAACTGAGTCCCAACCTAAAGTGTTGACCAAGACTTTATCATCATCCAATGGTACCTTATAGATCCCTCAGCCTAAGTTTGAATTGATTCCCATGATCCCCAAAGGTTTGCTGCATCGAAATTTTGCTTCTGCCAAAGTTGCCCATACATATAGCATAGGAGATGACTTGGCGCAGTCTCTTGCTGCCATGTCAACACTGGAAGTCCTCCAGATCTGCCCATCCCAATGGAAAGCTCTGCTATCTGCCTTGGGTTTCGTGGATCCTCAATACGATCGGATGATTGTCTTTCATGTTGAAAATTCAGAAAATCCTCCCCTACCTTCATCAGTTGCATTTCAAATACCAATCTCCATAAGAAACATCATTATTCAACAGTGTATAATTGACGAAGGCGCATCCACCTATGTGATGGATACCAGTGTTTGGAAGAAACTTGGTTCACCTGACCTATCCCTATCCACCATCACTCTTCAAACATGGGATGGTCATCCTTCACAGCCCCTTGGCTTATATCACAACTTCCCAGTCACAGTTGTCAGCAAGATCGTTTGTATTGACATTGAAGTCATTGATGCTCCCTTAGACTATAAGATCCTGTTGGGTCGTAGTTATACCCATGTCATGTCAGTTGTCACATCTGTGGTATACCATAAGATGTGCTTTCCCCAAAATGGAAATATTGTCACCATCAATTAGTTGACATACTATGACCCCAAAGCCCGGACTTCACCTCAGTCCAACATTTCCTTCATGGCTGATGATACAAATGTTTCATCCTTCACCAATGTCTCTCTAAGAGTGTACAAATATTCCAATTTTCTTGGTGCTTACTATAGTCCACCGCCTACCCCTTTTGAGCCTATCTCATCCAATTTTTGCATTCTCCAAGCATCGTGGGTCACCCAAAAACGGTGTGGTATGCCTTCACAGCAGACTGCACCTCCGCAACCTATTGTTCCTAACCCAACCCCACCTCATGGTACTACCCATGAAGGACCCTTTCCTTCTACTAGTGTCTCTCCTAACCCATTTCCATCCGAAACCATTCCCCCAGGCCTTAACCATCTCAGAGAAATTCCTTCAAACCACTAACCTTCTGGTAAGATATCGTTCTTATTTCCATCTCCTAGAGTTTATTATACACCTATCATGGCTATGTTGAGTCTACCCAACATGACCTTGGGGATCACAGTTTGGAACATCAATCCTTCCGTAATCACTCCACCCAACCAACTGAAACCTTACATTGCTTTGACCATAGTCCAACTTGTTGTTCATACCCCTTCCTTTGCTTTAGTTCCACAACAACCTCAACATGAGCCTACTCCTATTTCAAAAGCATCTGGTGAGGGGGGGAAATCCCAGAAAAAGGGATCTAAAGACAAGGCCCCCCAACAACTCCAGCTCCTCCTAAGCCACCAAAGCCTATTCCTCCTTGTGCTTTGTGTGATGTTTCCATTCATGCCACCAATAATTGTCCTAAACTCCTTCATGTTAAAGATGTGGTCACTGATACCTTCCTTGATTCTAACATTCCTGAGGTCTATGTCACCTTACCTTATTCAGCCAAGAAGAACAAATCATTACACATGAATCACGCATGTTCTTTGTGTGATAATTATAGCCACTATTCTCATTGTTTTCTCCATCTAGAATATTTTCGTGATACACGTCAAGTGCTTTGCGAATTAGAGGTCACTCATAGTAAGTCCACCCCTCCTCTACTTATGGATTCTGGTCCCACTCATACACTGGAACAGGAGGTCTCTTGTACACCCATCATGATCCCTCCCCATGATGTCAATATGATGGATAGTACCACTCCTATTCTCTACCTATCGTCAACCATGAGATCGATGCATTGGAACTCCCCTAATTTCTCTTATTGTGATTCCATTGAAACTTTTTTGACAAACACCCTAGTCTCAACATCAGTAATTATTCCATCTACTTGTCATATGTCTCCAACCTTGATGATGTGTATGTGAATCTTGTCTCTCATGAAGATGATTCAGGTAGCTCTTCACTATCATGTGGTCTCTCTTCTTCCAATCCTCCCATCTTCTATTTTGATGAAGACATCATGGAAGCCATGACCACCACAATTATCCTTGGGATGATATGCACCATTGTGCATACTTCCTCCCGCACTAAACACATGATCACTATGCTATGGAGTCCAAAGAATTCATCCATGGTGAGGTTGATTTGTTAAATAACCCCTTACTTTGAACCCATGAATTCGAAACACATACACCTTGTGGCCATGACATTTCCATCTAATGTTTGGGTAAGAGGACATCCACTTTTGAGAGTCTAGGAGAATCAATTCTCCCCAACCCTCCTAGTGCATCTAATAGCATTGACTCTAGTACCATTAGTATTCCCCATTTAGAAGAACCTCTACAATCTCATATCACTTCAGATCATTGTAGGGATGATACACTTAATCATCCCTCCATATTAGCTCAAAAACCCAGTCCCTTCGACATTGTTGTTATTCAGCCACCATGTTTTCTAGGTGAGCATCGGTTCATTATATCTAAAGCCACTCTTTGGTACAGTGATTCCATGTATGTGAACCCAGATATTTTTCCCATTTGATTCATATATACAATTTCAAATTAGATTGGTTATCCACCATTTCCTTTCTCTAACTATATCTTTCCATTCTTTCCATACGAATATATCCATAACATAAAAAAATGGCAAACCATATCATCAAAATGTGTTTGGATTCCACTACTCTAAATACATATGGTATCCCCATAGCATACTCCATATATCCATACAAAATCGAGGGCACACATCTCCCTCCATATCCTCATAATCCTTTGGAGGATCTCGTGCACATTGCGTCGAGATGCTTGAATCCTGTATTCGAGCACTTGGAAAATAATGGCACTCCATAAACTCCTCCTGCTAGGGGGCATCATTCCCACCTTTGCATACCAAATCAGTCCCCTCCATAACATATGTTGGGGGGTAGTATCCCATGCTTAGGGGAATGATGGTTCCCCCCTTATCTACCTTCTCACTTGATTAACATAAGTCTCTACATAGACCACAATGATCTAGGTATGGTCAATTATCCTCTCTTTCCTTGGATAGTTTGTCCTACCCGCCTCTCCGACGAGCCATATGCACATCATATATTGTAGATCTTTGATACCACCTATTCAAACATTCTACTCTATGTGATGCCACACTTACCACCCAGTCCTCATGTTTGACTTGGTGGGTGGGGATGGTCCTAGACCTTCTCTAGTAGTTCATTCTCGTGTTCTATCTTACCTTGATTCTTCACCAGGAACCATCCTTCCACAAAGCATTAAGGCCATTTTCTAGACAAGTAAAGCCACTAGCCTGAAATTCGTTGATCCTGATTCCAATAGTTGGTTTGTCTTCTACGAGCTCCACAAGATTTAGGGTCTTCTCCTCCTCTCCAATTCTCCATTGCTCACTTTGAAAATGAATTGGATTTGGAGGGAAAAAACCCTTTTATAAAAAAAAACCTAGTTTTTCCGTCACCCATTGCAACCAAATTGTAGCTCCGTTTAATGAATGGTTAGCACTAATGAAAATCTCTCACTGATTTCTATAATAGATCTCTCTTTGTTTTTTATAATTTGACACTTCACCAAGAAGCCATTTTTTCCATGAGGTCTCACTTTGCCGCCTCTTAAAACAAAATTTCTTAGTTTGAGCCACATGTACTTTGGTACTACTTTACCTTTGCACTAGTTGACTCACAGGACTATTTTCGTCATGAGTAACCATCATTTACTCATGTTTCATGGTCCCCTCTAAGCCTCTCCCATGTGGCAGTATCATTGAGTCACCCTTGTTCAGAGCATCAGAGATGAGTCACCCTTGTATTTATGGAGCTTGTTCGAGTCCCCTTGTGGCTCGTTATAGTGTTTCATACATTTTTGTGTCCCATTCCTCCCATTTTACTCATATTTGGCCTCCAAATCTACTGCTTCGTCTTTGCGGACCCCCATTTGAGTGATTGACCATCCCCTCCGAAATCGAGTCAGTCATCACCAAGTCAACCATCTTTATTATGCTCTAACAATGGAAGTATCGAGTAAGCCACCCATATTGTTTCCTTCCATCATCATCCCTAGTGTCAGTCCATCAGTAACTCTACTATGTTCCCTCATGTCTTTGTTAAGGATCCCTTATTGCCTTAACTCTAGTGGGCCTTCTTTTGTCAACCTCAGCACATGTATTCCATAAGATTGATCTAGAGGGTAGTGTACCTTGGTTCTAGCTTCCGTATTTGTTCGATGCCTCAGATCAAGAAAAGGGACTCATTATTTCCCTTTGACTTGGTTGTTTCTCACATGCTCGACATTAGCTCCTTATCACACGATTGAGATTCTTGAGGGGAATTATGTCTCATGTACTCAGATTTTATTGTATTCAGTCCTTGCCTATGTTTTTCTAGGTGGATTATGTATATGGGATCCATTGTATTATTGTTTGGCCCCTTCATGCCAATGTATCATGTATCATGTACTTTGTAGCTCAGTCCCACATTGTTGGGATCATCATTTTTATTTGTATGCAGTTATCTCGGTAGGTATGGGTATGCCTCCCCCACCTCATTTGAGATCATATACTCCTACATAAAAGGATACTTCTATCAGTTTAGTACATCTTTCCCCCTCGATTATTTGCATGTCCTTGACTTGCTTCAGTTCTTTCTCTCTCTCTTTGACTCCACTTTTGGTGTCTCATGGAAGTGTAACCCACAACATATTTTGGTCATATGATTTTATCCTAACACTCATACATGTGATCCAGATTTAAACAAGAATGCAACAAATTATAGAGATAACCATAAACATAGAGATGCAGTGGAAATAATACTTCATTTCATCAATGTAAAATACTGAAATATGCTTACAAACAACAATGGAAATAAACCATCTAGGGCGATGGTAGCCTATCTCTGAGAAGAGATGTGGCAGAGGCATGCCTCTGAACTGTGTTAAAATGAGGCTCAAAGGCCTATTTATTGTTGAGAAATAATGGAAAACCATAATCATCCAAAAACCTAACCCTAGAAGATGAAACGCCAAAATGTGGGTCCCGTTTGGGTAAATTGGTACATCAACTTCCCGGGGTCGTAACTTTGGCATACGATCGTTGTTTGACGTGCACGATATCTCGTTAGAAATATATATTCGAGAACTACAAATTTGGAAGGGAAACATTGGGCCATGACACCATGTTGCTCCCAATTTTCCCAAAAAATGTCGTTTAGGACCTCAAAACGGCTCCGGAAGTTCAGGACCCGAAAAACTGCTAAAAATAATAAGTTGTGCTACAATTAAGGAAACTAAAAAGATGAAAGAAACAATGGTGGGGGTCCAAGTGGACTTGGTAGGTGGCCACCAATATCCACTTGGATCATTCCTCCCCCCTTAGGAAGCAATGGTCCCAATTGCGTTGAGCTCCTCCATGAGATGAGGAAACTTTTGTTGAACTTGGTCCCTGGTGAGCCCCTTGCCCTAGTTAAGGAGTTGGCCTGCTTTGATAACTCGATACAATTGGATATTCTGCTAGCAAGTGTGCTTGAACTATGTGTCCATGATCTGATCAATTTCAGCTTGTACCATGCAATCTGGATTTAACTCTGTGGGTGTGAGTTGTTCTACAATGTTGGATGTGTCTAGTAATGGTGGAAAGTATGGTTGAAGGCAGTCCACATTGAACACTGGGTGCAGGCCAAGGAATGGGGGAATGTTGAGCTCAACTGCATTGTCTCCCACAACCTTGGTAATGGTGTAAGGCCCATATCGGAGTGGTCTAAGTTTCCAACAGGCTCCGGTAAGGCGTTCCTTTTGCAAATGCAACCAGACTTTGTCGCCCACCTAAAACTTGTGTGGCACCCAATGTTGATGATGTCGTTGCTTGTACTTGGTATTTTATTTCTCCAAAATTTCATGGACCTGCTGGAAAATATCTTGGATGCGCTCAATGAAGTTATTTGCCTTATCTGTTTCGGATAGGACATGAGCCGAATTTGTGTGAGTAGTTGCAAATGGCATGGTCACATCAATGGGACATAGTGGCTGGAATCCCAAGCCCACCTGAAGATGGCTGTGACCAGTCGAGCTGTGGAGAGCCTGGTTGTAGCTGTGCTGAACACAGGGGAGGCTCTCGTCCCATGTGCGTGGATGCTTTGAGTTGTACATGTGTAGAATGTGTACGGTCATCCTGTTGACAACCTCTGTCTAGCCATCAGTTTGAGGATGGAAGGTTGTGGACTTAGTGAGTTTGGTGTCAAGCATCGACCAGAGATTGGATCAAAATGTACTGAGGAGCCTGTTGTCCTGATCTAAGATGATAGACTGTGGGATCCCAAAGTGTACCCACACTCGTTCAAAGAAGAGTTTAGCAGTGGCTTCAGCTATGATATTCTTCTTGCAGGTAGCCATAATGGCCATCTTCAAGAACATGTCGACGACCACAAAAACATAGTCGTTTGCATGCTTAGTGGAAGGAAGGCCTGACATGTAATCCATGGAGATGGATTCCCAAGGTCGACTAGGGGTAGGCAGTAGGGTATAAAGGCCTTGCTTCTTGATGGTCTGTTTGGCGATGGTGTAGGCAGTGCATGATCTAATGTACTTCCCGACATCCTGTCGAAGATTTAGCCAATAGAAATACTTCTGCAGCACTGCCATCATTTTCTCAGCCCCGAAATGTCTAGCAACCCGACTGTAGTGTGCTTCCCAAACCATCTTGGCATGCTCGCTTGAAGGAACACAAAGGTGACCTAGGTGGCATAACAAGGCATCCTGGAGGTGAAAATCTGGAACATGTTGACCCTCCAAGAGTGTCTAGTATGTGTGGCTGAATTCTGGGTCACTTTTGTAGAGAAGTAGCCAATCAGAATTCATGTTCCCACAAGATTTGAGCGTAGTGGTTAACGCCATGATCGGTGGTCGACTGAGGCAATCTGCAACATTATTAGCACTACCCTTCTTATACTTGATATTCACATGGAACTGTGGCAGGTATGTGGACCACTTCTGATGGCGATCATTCTACAATTTCCCTTGGGTTTGTATGAACTACAGGAGTCAGTGGTCTGTGTGGATGACCGGTTCCTTCCCCAAAATGTAATGCTTCCATTATCGACAGGCCTGCACAATGGAATACATCTCTTTGTCATAAGTGGGATACTTCCGGACTGTGTCTAAAAGTGTCTCACTGTGATATGCCATTGGATGCCAGTAATGAGTAAGGACTACCCCAATAGCATAGTTAGAGGCATCTGTCTTGACCTCAAATGGTTGTTGCAAGAATGCGAGCACTAGTGCCATGCAGAGGAGATCTTTCAACTCTGTGAATGCCTTCTGTTGAGATTCATACCAAAAGAATTTTGTTTTCACTCCTCCCTTGGTGACTTGACTCAAGGGCCAAGTGATATGAGAAAATCCCAACATGAACCTGCGGTAGAAGTTGGCAAGACCTAGAAAGTTGCGGAGCACTGTCAGAGTGGTCGGAGATGGCCAATCTCGAATGACTTGGATCTTGGATGGATCCACATGCACCCCCTGTTCATCAATAATATATCCCAGATGTTGAACCTAGGTCATGCCAAAAGTGCATTTCTCCAAACTGGCACATAACTTGTGTTGTTGCAATGTTTGGAGAACCTGTCGGATGTGGTGGAGGTGCTCTTCCCAACTCTCGCCGAAGATCAGGATGTCATCAAAGTATACCACTAAAAATGAGTTGGTGAATGGCTACAAGATGTCACCCATTAGCCTCATGAAGGTTGTAGGAGCATTCGTCAATCTGAAATGCATAACCAACCATTCGAAAAGGTCCTCCTTGGCTTTGAAGGCAGTCTTCCACACATCGGAGGGTTCGATTGGTACTTGGTGATATCCTGACTTCAAATCGATCTTGCTAAAATATTTTCCCCCCTTCAGTTGGTCCAAGGGGTCATCAATCTATGGGTTTGGGTACCTATTACGGATAGTGATCTTGTTCAACGCCCGATAGTCAATACAGAGTTTCCAAGTCCCATCCTTCTTTTGTACCAACACGATCAGGCTCCCATAGGGTGATGTACTTGGACGGATGTGACCTTTCTACAGTAGCTCCTGAATCTGCCTCTTGATTTCATCATTCTCTAGAATGAAGCACCGATAGATTGGTCCATTAGGCAGTGGCACACCTAGGGTCAGATCGATGGAGTGCTTGACCTGACAGTGCAAAGGAACCCCTGCGGGGGAGGTGAAGATGTCCTCGTATTCATCCACAACCTTGTCCATCTATAGTTGTCATGCAGAGGGACCCTGTCTAGAGGTCGTGGCCACCGTCTTCTTCTTTCCTTGAGGGGGCATCATTAAGAAAACAAATTTCCCGGTTTTGGAAACGAGCTTACTGCATTGTTTTGCAGTAATCAAAGAGATGGCAATAGGCGGTGCTACCTCTGATATCCTGTATAACTTATTTCCCAAAGTAACAATAATAGCACGGGGCCTTGATTCATACACAGCATGTCGCTTCCACAAGTATGGTTGTATTAATAATACATCAAAAAATTCAAGGGGAGAAATGTCACACAATACCTCATCTGTGAAGGGCTTGATTTTGTATGGAAGCTGACATTGCTAGCTCACGCGAAGATCCCATCCTTGGTGAAGCCACCCGATGGTGTATGGTTGTGGATGTGCTATGGTCGATAAGCCCAGGTGCTTCATGATCTCTGCCGAAATGAAGTTCTTTTGGCTCCCGCTATCGACAATGAACTGTAGCAGGGAGCCCTTTACCCACATCTGGGAGTGGAAGAGATGCTCCTCCTCCTCTGGATCTTCAAGTTCCTCCTTTTGGATCTTTGTGGTGGAAACGGTGGCATTGGGCTGCACATCAATAATCTGCTTCCTTTTGTCATTCCCCTTGTCAGGTTCTGACTCAGAGTCAGAACATGCATTTGATTCTGAAACCTTTAGCTCAGCCACAGTGACTGCTTGGCCCAACACTCACTTGTGTTGTGAGTGGATCTCTTATGGAACTCACACCACTTTCTTGTGTCCTTTTTTGGCTTCACGACGCTGTTCTTTGCTTACAGATTTGGCGGGTTGTCTTGGGTCGCCCCACCTTGGATTTGTCCTTTATTTTGTAGTTTGGGGGCACCTTTCCCTTGCTTTAGATTCGTAGATCCAAAGTCTCACTTCTTCTGTTTAAACTTTTGCTCGACCTTGACAGCATATCGATATGACGTGCTGAGCGAAGGGATGTTTAGGAATTCTACTTCTTCCTGGATGTACTTGTGTAGCCAACCAAGGTATTTGAGTACCAAATTCTGCTCTGAATCCTTGATACCCAACTTTGTGCGAAGGGTATGGAAAATATTGGTAATATCTGGCACGTCTTGGTACCTTCCCTACCACAGTGTGGTCCACCTTATGTGTTGATCCTCGTAGCTTATGACTGGGTAGTACTGCTCCTTAATGGCATCTCGGAATGAACCCCAAATGGATGCAGATGAAAATAGTGAGCCTATACTTTCATCCTTCTGCTTGCAGTAGGTCTCCCACCAGTCCTTGACGTGGGGGGCTGCTTTGAGAAGAGCGAAAATAATCTTTTCCCAACTGGAAAAATCATCAACAGAAAAATAACCCTCTAGAAAATTTAACAATTAACGATGGTATTTGCGTCTATCTAACCCTCGAATATGGGGATTTCAAAATTAACTTGTACCTTAAACAGTGTGGCATTTCTAGAGTAGTTGTTGGAAGTCGATGCGTCGGCCCTAGGTAGCTACTGAAGGATCTGGGAAAAGTTGTCCATCATCATGTTCTTTTGTCGCTCGAGGGATTCTTCAAGCAAGATTTTGATAGGATCTCTTGCCCCCTTGTCTTTATTTTCATCTGCCATGGGAGATCGTCAGGATTTGCGAGGCTATTCTTGCAAAGGTTTGACCAGTTCAAGCCCTAACTCCTTATATCCTGACCTCATTGGGGACATGCAAAGAAAAATAGAGAAAAATCAGACCAATCTGATACCATTGATCCAAAATTAAACAGGAACACAACAAATTACAGCCTAACCATAAACACAGAGATGCAACGGAAATAATAATTCATTTCATTAACGTAAAACACTTAAATATGCTTACAAACAGCAATGGAAATAAACTAGCTAGGGCAATGGTAGCTTATCTATGAGAAGAGATGTGGCGGCTACATGCCTCTGAACTGTGTTACAATGAGGTTCAAAGGCCTATCTATTGTTGAGAAACAATGGAAAACCCTAAATATCTAAAAACCTAGCCCTAGAAGATGAAACACCAAAATCTGGGCCCCATTTGGGTAAATTGGTACATCAACTTCCCAGGGTCGTAAATTTGGCATACAATCTTAGTTTGACACGCACGATATCTCGTTAGAAAGATATATCCAAGAACTACAACTTTAGGAAGAGCAACATTGGTGAACCAATTTTTCTCCCATTTTTCCCAAAAAACATCATTTAGGGCCTCAAAACAGCTCCGGAAGTCCAAGACCCAAAAAACTACTAAAAATAGTAAACTATGCTACAATTAAGGAAACTAAAAAGCTGAAAGAAACAATGGTGGGGGTCTAAGTGGACTTGGCAGATGGCCACCAATATCCACCTGGATCAACATGTGGGGGCAATAGTTTACACGGAGGCTTCACTCAATGAACCTTTGACATATCACGTGCGTTCTTGACATTCTAAACAATACCATTACTTTGACTACATATTGGAAAATACATCTAAAAATTATATTAACCCCCACCAATATGAACCCAATACACCTTCCCAATTTAAAAAACCCCTACTTTCACTAGATATTGTATGTATCTATTTTTTTCATTAATATTTTTTATATCCCTTTATATTTTTTCATTAACTTTGAGCTCCATCTTTTATATCTGCCAATATAAAAACGCTTTACCCCTATTATATGCTCAATATATTATTTCATTTTCCCCTCAATATGTATCCCCCAATATGAATGCACATGGTTTGCTATTACTCCCCTAGTGATCTTTTATCACCAATAAATTATCACCTAGTCATTTCTAACTAGGTGGATTGAAATACACAATGCAAATTTAATTTTACCATAGTAAAATCACTTTCACTATGAAAAATAATTTAGTAGACTACTTTTATTAAAAAAATTCTGATTTAAATCAAAAAACTCATGAGAATAATTAGATAAATTATTATTTTTTTTAATTTTCTCTAGGAATAATTATTAATCATTATTTAAATAATTGTTCCTTTTCACATTTGACTAAATCCCTTAGGAATAATTAAATAAATCACTATTTATTTAATTTTCCTTATTTATGTTATTGGAATAATTGTTAAATGACTATTTAATAGCTATTTCAATTTCACTCCATTCTTAATTCTTGCAAAATAATTAATAAATCATTTTATTTGTTAATTATTTCTAAATAAAGATATTTAACCATTTTAAATATATTTTCCCTCTCAAATAAATATAATAAAGTATTCCAAGTAGTTAGATCTTGATTTGCTTAATATTATTTTATTATTCTCCATTTTCGAGATTAACTCAATACTTTGTTAATAATATGAGGGTTTTTCATTCATTCTTCACCGTGGTCATAATCATCATCACCATTATCATATTTTTTCTTTGAGCTCCCATTTTGAGTTCTCCACATTTTGTTTGGGTTTTTCACATATTGAGAGAGGTCATTTTCTGAAGTGTCGAGGACATCAAAGGACCCATCCCATGGAGGGGGGCTTACAGACCCATTTGTAAATCTCCTTCACTAGATATTTCTAATAAAATATTTGTTCAATTAAAGTCTTTCCATTTGGGTTATTGCATTGGATATCTTTACTGTTGCTTTCTATTCTAGATCATCTATACTTTTGTTGTAGGTTTTTCCATCTTTATTGTAGATCTGAATCACTAGCAGCCATCAAGTTGTTGTTAGGATCACTTGTCACATAATGACTTAAGTGAAGTGTTTTTGGTACACCTTCCAAGAAATTTCACACTAACAGAAGCTATTATTGGAGGAATATGAGATTAATCATCTATAGAATCATCATCTTGGAATGTTGAAGTATTGTCAAGAGAAGAGGGAACTAAAACATTGAGTTTTGAATATGATCATGCAAAATTCTATGTATTGAAAATTGGAAGTGAATATCTAAAAAAAATACAGTCTTTATTTATTAACAGAACTAAATCAAGTATAAATACTCATCATTGAAATAATTATTGAAGATCGTAAAAAACTAAAAATTATTTTGCATCTACGATTTCATGTTGCATAAAGGAGGAGTTAATCAAGTCGGGAATGTTGTATTTTTTGTAGCATGAGATCATGAGAGTTTTGTAGAAGTGGTTGTTGGAACTATTGATTCAATAAAATTAATTACAGCAAAGACAGATGCTAATTGTGATAACAATAATAAAAAGGATGGTTGTTCCAAGCTTTGTAATGAGAATGTTCTACAAAGACCTAGTCCACATTTTGATGATATTGCTACTAGAAAAAGTCTATCACTGAAAACTTCCTCTTTTTGAAACAACCAACTTTTCTATGTTACAGCAAATAATCTCCTTTTTATTTAGAAAGAATATAGGATATATTCACCAGTTAGTTACATGGTTTTCAAGAAAAATTCCTTTTCACCTGTTTTAGAGGATTGGTTTTCACAATTGAATATTATTTTCATCTTTACTCTTTTTCTTTTTATTAATTTCTTTTTAATTTTCTAAAAATAAAATTACAAGGAAGAAAATAAATCAAATGAAGGTTACAACAAGTTGGGGATCCTCCCTTCTTCTTATCCCCATCTCATATTGTTGTAAAACATGTTGAACAAATTCCTCCCAGGTGACAAGTTGTTGATACAATATTAACATGTGCCCATTATCCAATAAAGAAAGCCCTTCCCCATCAATATTCCTAATATTCATGGAACCATTATCAAAGGCATTTGCAATTTCATATGAGCCTAACTAGCATGTGGTGAACTTTCCCTTAAATTCTTAAATTCTAAGTGAAAAATGAGAGCCCAATCACCTAGTTTGAATTAATTTTTCTGGATAAACTTGTCATGCCATTTGCTTCTTTTTTGTTGGAAAAGGGTGGTTTGTTGAATGGCATCTTGGCATATCTTGTCCAATTCATTTAATTGAACTACTATCTTTTGTTGTGCATATGAAAGATTCTTACTTAACAGAACTGTAGTTCTAAAGGTATTCACTTGAAATTCTATTAGAAAGAGAACTTGTTTGACATACACCGGTTCATATGGTGTAAACTTGGTCGTGTTCCTCAATTTATTCCTATTGGCCCAAAGTTCCTTGGGAAGTTGATGTACCAAATCCTTAGGGTGTAGCTACACTATTTTGGTCAAAATTTCTTCAAGGAATATGTTGGTGGACTCCACTTTCCCATTGGCTTGTGGGTTGTTGGGAGAGGATTTATGATGCTTGACTTGACCACTGAGTGATGGCTTGTAAAAATTTAATGTGAATTGTGCTCCTTGGTTTGTTACAATTTATCTAGGCATACCAAAACAAGTAAAAATAATCTCAAATAGAAAATACAAATTTCTTTGTTTAGTGGCACAAAAAACATCTTTAGCTTCAACCCATTCAATAACATAATCAATACAAACCAAAATATACCTTTTCTTTTTTTATGCTAGGACGATATGCCCCATAATATTTGGAGCCAATTTTTCAAAAAATTCAATGAGTACATGTGGTTGTAAAGGTATCTCACCAAATTGTACTCGAAAACCCATACATTCATAGATGTCGCAACGTCAAATGTACTTTTTGACATCTCTAAATAGAGGGGAGCAATAATACATTGAATGGAGGACTTTGTAGGTTATTCTCTTATCGTCGAAGTTCCCTTTGCATGGCTCTTCATGGAAGAATTTTAATATATCAAACATTTCATATTCACTTACACACCTTCTAATGATCAAATCATATCCTATATGGAAGAGGTCCCCTCAAATACAAGAACAAGAGGCATTGAATCTACTGATATTTGTTTTTCCCTAGGTGAAAGATGTTGTGGCAATCTTCCTATAGCTAAATAGTTATCCACGTCTATAAACCAAGCAGAATTATTAGATATAGAAAACAATTGTTCATCAAAAAACCAAAATCTACATGAGTTACTTGACCTTTATTATGAATTCTATAAAGGAAGTTTGCTACTAGATTTTCCCTTCTAGGTCTATCTATAATAGTAATAACTCCCGCAACAGAAAAAAAAATTATCTAGTTATCCTACCATTGGTTATAATTTTATTCATTAGGTATCTAATGGAAGAATGATCAGTATAAATGAAAACTGCATACCCAATTATGTAATGTCTAATTTTTTTAAGTGCATGCACAAATAGTAAAAAATCATTTTCCTTTACTATATAATTTAATTCATAAGGTGTTAAGTTTTTAGTAATAAAATAAATGGCGTAAAATCATTTATTTTCTTGTTGTCCCAATATTGCTCCAAGATATGTGTTAAAATCATATGTTGAGATTTGGAATGAAAGGGACCAATTTCATCCCCTCAAAATAGGTGTCTTGGTAAGATTTTCTTTTAGTGCCTCGAAAGCATTTTGACAAAGATCGTCCTAAGAAAAATTAGTATCCTTAGAAATTTGAATAAAGAAGTAGTTGGTCTTAAGAAAAAAATTGAATCGTCTATAATAGCAAGCATGGCCTATAAATGTACTTACATCTTTTAGATATATTAGAACTAAATCTTTGATATGAATTCAATCTTCATTAGATCAAATTGAATTACTACACAAGATATGAGATGACCACAAACAATCCCTACAATTTGCAACATATGACACTTATCATCACTTAATGCAAGGTTAAACTCTTAGAATCTTAGAAAAAAACTCTAAATTCTCTAATTCTTCATGTAAATATCACCATCCACAAAGAAGTCATCCATATAAACTTCCACATAATCATGGATCAAAATAAAAGCAAAAACAAAAAAATGATACTACTCTTTGAAATGTAGTGGGAGCATTACATAGATTAAAAGAAAACACTCTATAGAAAAATGTTCCCCATGGGCATGTGAAAGTTGTCATGTGTTGATCTTCCAATGCAATATGTACCTAGTTGTAGCCACTAAAACCATCAAAAATAGAGAAGTGCTTTTTACCAACTAATATGTGAAAAACCTTATCAATAAATAGAAGAGGGGAGTAAGCCTTTCAATTAATTTTATTAAGTTCTCTATAATTAACACAAATTCACCACTTACCATTCTTATTAGACACCATAATATTAAGGGTTGAGGCCCATTGATTATCTGGAATTGGCAACAAGTAACTTTTGCAACTCCTCTTTAACAATCTCTTTCAAAGTTGGGTTCATGTGCCTCTAGGGTGGTTTAATGGGATGGGCACCCTCTTGAATGTAGATATAATGTGTGCAAGTTTCTGGATGAATGCATCACATGTCATGATAACTCCAAGAGAATGCATTTGTGTTACTGTTAAAGGTTTCCAAGTTGAGAACCTATATCTAAAAACTTTCCTAGACTAAGTTCAGCAAGGATAGTGCAAGATTCAAATAAGTCTATAGTTGATGTAGAAATATGTAGTGATGATGAATCATTTAGATAAAAATTCTCTTGAAAATGTGAAATAATGATGTGATCGAAATTTCGCAAAGAATCTTTATTAACAAGAAAATTACGAATATGATTCTATTTAGTGTGTCCTTTAAATTGCATATCTTGATCAATTACAAAAATGGGTTGAACATTTTCTTCATCATTATTAGTGTTATCAAGCCATAAAGTTCTTTTGAACTCATGAGCGGATTTAGTATGGGGATACAAAGTTACCTTTTTCAAAGAATAACCATGTGAGATAAGCATATTTCCATATTGATAACCAATAAATGTGTCTAAGGTGTCTAGCCATGGTATTCTTAGGATCAAGGGATGCCCTCCTGATGCAAGTTTTGGGTTGCATGACCATGAAGTCAATAGGGGATTCTTAAGAGTCCAAGGAGACAATTGAATCATCCAATACACATTTTGTTTAACCTTTGATCAATTTGTTAGTTCTAGAAATATAGGTATAGAACAGAGGTTGAGTAATTATAATTGTTCCATGGTTTGTTTAGCCATTATATTGATTGCTACTCCTAAATCAATTAAAGCATTTAACATAAGAATATCATTGATATGAAAAAGAAATTGATTGCTAGGACCTTATTGTATTGAAAACTCAAACACACACCCCCCCCCCCCCCCAAAACATTTTTGACTATTTATTTCAATAATGGGGACTCTTTCCATAAATTTTGGCTAAATCATTTTTTAATATTTTCTCTTGGTTAAATGTCCTACAATTTTGTCATTTTTCATTTTCATCGGATTTTTATTTTAACTGCTTCATTGAGTCTGAATTTTCACTAGCTTTTCATCGATACTTGTTTCATCTCATTTGCTTACATGGTTTGCAAAAGGTGTTCATCTGAAGTTTGATGAGTTTTACTGCCTGAGTTAAAAAATGAACAAAATGTATATTATTTTAATTTTTGTAAATAAATTAGTAATTCATTGTAAATATTAATTCCTAGTTAATTTTTACTAATTATTTCATTTTTCACTAACAGTCCTACAAAATCACCCAACCAAATTGTAGAACAATTAAAATTATGTGTTTTCGGACCTCGACAATTTATTCCAATTCCCACTTTTAAAAGAAACTCTGAAGCCTAAAATCTCAAAATTGCAAAGTGGTTGTAGTTAATTTTGTAGGATTTTTAATTACCAAAGTGGTTGTAGTTAATAATGGGTGAGTTCCACTCCAAGTGGGCCCCACTTCACCTCACCTCCTCCCTTACTCCTTTACAAAAGTCCCAATGAAAAAATCTTGATAAAAGTTTTGGTCAAAACTTCCAATACAAAAAACCTGACAAAAATTCTGATATTTGAAAAGTCCCGATATTTTTCCTGATAAAAAAAAAAAAAAATCTGATAATTAAAAAGTCACGATATCGGATATCAAACATCGTATTTTTTATTTGGTTCATTTTAAAAAACTTACAATTCTTGTAAGTTTCGATATCCAATATTTCCTCTACTCATTTTGTTTGTCTCTCGCCTACATCACTCCTCCATTTTTTATTCATAAAGCCTCCTCCTCCTTATGTTTTTATGATCCGTTCAAATCGATCAAAGCCACTTGTTAATTGTTTTCAATATGATTTTTTTTTATTATTATATATTTAATTATAATTTTAATATTAATTTATTATAATTTAACTCATTTTTAATATAATTTAAAATTTTAATTAGATTTTTATTGTAGTTAGAATTAAATTAACATTAATTAACCAATAATTATTAATTTAATTTAGCATTAGGTTTTGATTAAAAATTTCCAATTTTGGCCCACGCAACAATTTTTCCATAATTCTAGCAATTTTGACACTTCAACTTTGGAAGCTCATAAGTTGAGTTTTACTTGGCCAAATGAGGCCCAAGATGGTTCATTGGATAGATAAAATCATGGATAATTTTTTTGAAGTGGTTAAATTACCATATTTGGTTATTAAATGAGTTTAAAAAAAAAAAAAAAAAAAAAAAAAAAAAAAAAAAAAAAAAAAAAAAAAAAAAAAAAAAAATTCAAGCTCAAGAATTTGTAAGCAAAACAGATTTTCTGAGTTTAATTTTTTATATTTTTATTTGCTCATAGCCTTTCTTAAATGCAGATCTATTCGACTATGTTATCTTTGACTAATAAGATATTTACAAGGATCAATGGAAAGTTCATATTTTCTTTTATATATTTATTCAATTAAATTTTAATTGGAGATGTTTATTTTCCAGATTTCGTATTTTTTATTTTAATTTGTATTTTAATTGAATTTTGATTGGTTTTAGCAGGAGACAGTTGAAGAGATGAGGAAGAGAAGATTTCAATCAATGGAATTTATCCCGCAATAGAAGAAAAAAAAATTTACCAATGAAAATTGTTGGAGCATTTGTTCTTCAATAGTTCTCATATTTTGAGTTCATTTTCGTAATTATCAATAGTAGTTTGTAGAATGGAATGGGGCTTCTCTTCTTTGCAATTTTGTAATTCGTATAGCACTACTGTAATAGGGGTTTGGATTTGTAGGTGAGAGGAGAGTAAAATCTCAAACATAGGGGATAATTTTGGGATTTTTCTTTTGCATTCTAGACTGTGTTTGGGGAGCCGAATTTGCACTACTGCAGCTCAATTTTTGCAGCAAAGTTCAAGCATTGTAAAAAGGATTATTGGAGATCATAGCCAGAGAAACAGGTTCAATAAATTGGTATTTAAAATATTATTATTTTTTATACTGATTTCATTTTATCATGGAATAAATGTGTCATTTTCGTTCATATTTGTGCACTATTGTCGATGTGGGTAATTTGCCTCAATAATATGTTGTTATATATCTCTAATCTTGTGTGTTGAACTCTAGTTACTGAGTAACTATTTACTCTGAAATTAGTCTTTTAATTATGATTTAACAAATAGTAATATCTTGTGAACTATTTCCTTATATTATTGTTTAATCATTTGAGTTATTGATTTAATAATCATCATCATTTTGTGAACTACTTCCTAAATTTTGTTGACTAATTATTCACCAATAATAAATATCTAAACAATATATGTTTTGGCATTAATAATAGCACTTAACTGAACTATTTCATTAGCCAAATATTCACCTAAAACCAGGCATTTTAAAATCTCAATTATTTATTTACTTTTCTCTCGGTTGGATTAGATCTACATCTTCCTGATCGAGATAGGCTTAGGACTTATTTCCTTTTGCTTGTATTCTAGGATTAGTTTTCATTTAGATTAATCGTTACATTTCTAGAAGTCCTCTTATCAAAGAGGAAAATTTTAGTTATGGCTTGGCTGAGCCCTATATCAACTTAAGGATCACTTTCTTGCCTAATCAGCGAGAAGAGTTGATCTGGTGTTTCTTCTATATTGGTAGGTGAAAGTCATACTTTAAGATATTAGAGATACTGAGAAGGTAACTGGACCTACTTTAACTAGTTGGAACCACCATTCCAAAAGGAAAAGGAGTTTCTTTATGTTCCCAATCAGGTGGTCTCCCTTATAATGTTGAGGCAAATATTTCGAGCCTACAACATTTTTGGCGCTAAACGGAGGGCCTAAAGACTTGTTGCCTTTTGGAGTTTTTGTATTTTAAAATATTATTTAATCACAATGTCTCCTTCCAAAATTCCCATTTGGAGTTGTATTTCTGGACGCGCATCCACCAATACTCCATCAGAAATAGTAAGACACTTGTCAAAGGTAAATTTTAATGGTAAGAGGAATGTTTCTACATTTGATCATGCTTTACAATTTATTCAAAAAAATTCAAATTCTACTTTTCATGATATTGATGAAGGCATTCTATGCAAGATTTTTACTCTTACATTCTCAAGAAAACCCAAAAACTGGTGTCAATCTCTTCTAGTTGCCTCTATTCACAATTGGGATCAACTCATCATAAATTTCCTTTATCAATTTGATGGTTATGATTATGAACAAGTATGTGATTAATTTCAAGATTTACAAAGGTTTAAAAATGAATCGTTCATGGATTTTACCGTTAGATTTCGATTAAATTGTTTAAGATTCAAAATTGAAGATAAACCTTTAGAAATTGAATTGATGGATTGGTTTGAATATATTAGATGTCTTCCTTGCATTCTAATTCTATATGAAACAATTACAAGCTTCAACCAATCCTCTTTAAATTTTATTAACATAATTGAGAATTCCAATATGGAGGTGCATATCAATCATGATGAAGTAGCCTCTGTCATGTATGATCAATTCCTCCATTTAGTGCATGCTTCTTATAGCATTAATGATGATCATGATGCACACTCTCATATTAATGAAATATGATCACAAATCTTAGAAAAATCTCCTAATCAATCACAAGAATATACTTGTAATAATCTTGAAGAACCACCTACCATGAAATCTAAAAATCACTATGAATTAAATTCAGAAAATCAGATTATAGATCAGAAACTACACACAGAAATTGAAGTTTTCAATAATATACAATCTATCGCAGAAATCTTTGAATTTGATCAAGTTGATCAAATGCCAAATTCAGGGCGTCCAAACAAAAAACTTCAAGGGAGCATTAGTATACAGATGATTGGTCATGAACCTAAAATTTATAATGAACAAAATTCACAAGAGTCTATGAATAGAGATATTTTAAAATTCATTTTAGACTCGCATTTTTCTCTTTATCTTGATATTTTTGCTGATACCAATTTATCCCCTCTTTACATTAATGTTATTCCAGAAAACAAAGAGGTTGATATCAATAAAATTCCTATTATTTTTTATCAAGATAAAGAGACAATTATTGATCATTCTTTTGGCATTAACATGTGCTCCATATTCCTTCTTATTTTGATACATCGAATGAGAATGAAGGGAATTCTAGAGAATGCTATGAATTCATTTACGATAATTACTATGACATTGAGGATGTTGATTTATCTTCTTATACATTTAATCCTCATGATCAAAGTCAAATCACATGTGAAAATGAATAAAACTCTAAATTAAAAATAATTCGAATAAATTTTCATTTTCAAAAAACTAATCATATTCATGATTTCAACATTCAAAAATCTACCGCAATCTATGATTCTTATGATGATCAAGTTCTCACTCCTATTCATAGTCATGAATCTTTCCCTCTTTCAAAAAGATGATCATTCTAATTCTTTTATTTTGGCAAGTTCTTATGAGAAGGAAATCATTTTGAATCAATCCCAATTGTGTTGTAACATTAGTTGTAACAATAGTGTAAATTATGATTTGCTTTCATTGTTGTTTCTTCACTTATTTTGTTTGACTTCAGATATATTTTCTGTTTTCATTTTTCAGTTTTTAGATATTTTATGTTGGCATATTGAGAAGTTCAGTATTGAACACTTAATTAATGCATTGCCTAAATGGAAAAATGAATTTTCAAATCATAATCATGGACATCAAAAGCTATTACTCTAACAATTTCAATTGATGTTCATCTCTTATCACTTGTTCCTTTCCTCTCTAAAGAAGTGCCAATAAGGGAGTGTATTTTCGCAATATGACTAGCGATCTAATTCAATTAATGATATTTCGTCAAATCTATCAAAATTCCATCCATATTTCACTGACACATTTGAAAGACATTTGGAAAAATTTCCTACAAAGAAGATTGTTAATAATTTAAAATATGTACCTGTTGACAGTGTTGGACCCACCAACATGTAAGGGGATCTCCCCAGTAAGAAGTATCAATCAGACCTCAAACTATTTGGTGTAGGAGTCCCAACAGTGGGTCATTGGTAATGCCTTGACCACGATGTTTCACAGAGGCAAGTAAGATAACTCTGTCAGTAGCAAGGGTGTGACTTATGCAGTGAGTCAAGGAAGGTGTATGAGAGGTTCTAACAGAGGTGAATGTGAGTTCTAGGTTGAAAGGGATTAGTCCCAACTAAGCTAGGAACACACAACACACAGGACATACACAGCTTCTGGTGGAGTAGTCCACACAGATGCGGCTACAAGGTAAGATAACACGTACAACACTCACAGATCAATCAGAACGAGTGCAATGGTTGTTACAGTGAGCCTCATATGAAAGGTTTGTCTGATGTTCGACAGAGTAGTCGACACGGATGGGATAGAATTAACAACATATACAAAACATTTCTAATAGATTATGCATTACAACAAATGAAATAGTTCCGATGTAGAACACAGGTTAAAGCAAAATGCATTACAAGTGTTAAAGATCAATCTTACAGTAGATACAATACATGTGTGAAAACGTGTTGGCTCTTATTATATAAAGAAATGTAACCTCCAATCATACAATACATCCATGTAAACCCGCTAGCCCCAAAAGTGGAACATTACAGCCACATCCGCCTGCTCCTCCAAAGAGATGAACTACCTCCTTACAGTGGAGAAGCCAAGGTGCGTTACAATACTGTCCAAGCTCTTTCCAAGATAGTCTTATCAGAAGCTTGGCTGACCAAAAGCCTATACAATGAGTTATGAGGGACTATTTATAGCAAACGGTGGGGTGACCCTTGACATTCCCTTTTGTGATAGTTCAACTACCCTCATGACTCTTCACCTACTCTATGGCTGTTACATCCAACTATTGCCACTTGACTTACACTTGACATGACTCAACATTACATTCCACATGTACTCATGTGGGACAACATGGCCTAAGCAAGCCATGCAAGACATCACTGACACTCGTTCCACTTTGATGAGGCCAACTCTTTGACATGATTGTGATAGTGAAGGTGGTGAGCTGATGCCAAGCTTGGTTATCTGTGATGGTGTGCACGCACCTCATGGTGACATCTTGCTGAAGCGAACTCTTACCTTCGTTGCAACGGTGCATTGGTTCAGCCCCTTCATCCAACTCATCTTCTAACATGTGTATGGTATTCTTGGGTGTGACTGAAGCAGCAACACACTAATGCATAGTGTCCATGTTGATCTTTAAGTGTGTGTTGATGGTGATGTGCATCAACTTGCCGAAGTACATGTTCAGTACCAGTTTGACTTGCTTCTTATCTTCACCTTGGTGAGTGTGTTGAATGGGTTGGATTGCATGCGTGCACACAATGACATGCATGCTGCTGAATCCCTTGCATGTAATCAACAACACTTTTCACCATGTATGCTTCGTGTTAGCTACTGGGATGGATCTTTAACTTGTACAAGTGCAGTTTCATTTGTGAGTGCATGTTGCACCCACTGTTGTTCCTGCTCCTGTTGCAACTCATTCATCTATTTGTGTAGCTTCATGTTCTTCCTTGAGTTGCTACTTCAGCACATGCAACTCCTTCTTTGTTCCATTACTTGTCTTCACGCGATCTCCATGTCGTGTTGTTAACTCATAGCCTGAGTCTCCAAAGTTTCTTTCATCATCGATGGATCTTCTTGCACTTGCAACTTTGTTTCGCCTGTATGTTGTTAACAACCTTTCTCTTACATTCATTGCATCCACTGCATTCATGACATTTGGTATGTTGCCTTCAGCTGTTTTTCATGATGCTGCTTGTTATGATGTTTCTATTGTCATATTTTGATGTCTTTGTCTATGAACAACTTGATGTCTTCATGATTAGGCAAGCTCATAAACACTTGATCGACTGCATCGAGAGGTGTTCTTTAAATAGTGTCTTCGACTCTGCTCTCTTGAAACCATTGTACCTGCACTGCTAAGAGGCAAATGAGCACCTGCAATACCTAGAGACATGGCAACACTCATGGCAAGAGATTTCTCATTCGAAAACCAAAATGAACTTGAGAACTAACTTGCAACATACATGTGTGATTGATCATGAAGGTTGCGCAATTTCAGCCAGGAGGTCGGGACGCTGACTGCCAAGACTGCACAAGGCATAGTCTCAGCTACTAGGAGAGTAACTGACTATTGGAACTATGCAATGCACAGTCCAGTCTAGCTACTGACTTCTGGGATTTGCGCAAAGCACAATCTCAGCTGCCAATGGCTACAGGCTCAATGACTGCATTGCATAATTTTCTTGGCTAGCAGTCACTATCCCTTAGGATTGCACAAAGCAGGCCTGGGGAACAGTTGTTGGGTAGAAATGTGCATCTCTAGAGAGGAAGGTAGATCCTTGCCTCTAAGGATTGTGCAATGTTGTCTTGGTGAGGCTCTTGCTAAGGCAGAGTCCAGGACGAGGTTGCCCAGACTCATTGACGGGCAACTGAAAGTGAATGTGAGTGTGAATGCATACTGATACTGAGTATATGCATAAGTGAATGAGTATGCATGCAAATGGTGAATGACAGATTTAGAAAATGGAACAACATGCTTGTGGGTGAGGTGAGTCGCCGAATCAGCAACCGTTCACGAAAAGCAATTTCATGCATGTGATAGCAGTGAGATGTTGATGAAAATTGAAACAGCGCTAGGACAAGCTAATATACATGTAAACTATATAAATCCTTCAAATAAATCAAGCAAATATTACTCATACAAGCGGAAAAAAAAAAAGAGACAAAAATGCAACACAAGGCATGGGAAGCAGGCTTACCCTAAAACAACTGACCTAAACATGCCAACTGCTCCTAGATGTGACATGGGATTTCAGAGCTGCAATGAGGAATGAGCTTTGTAGCGTCTGGTTAATGAGTTTTGATAACATCGAGTTTGTGACACGCATGCCACAAATCTAGGGAAAGCGACACCTGGTGGGAGGTTTTTGAAATGATCCTTGCATATAACCTCCAACTTCTAAATATAGATCCCTGAAACAAGGGATGCCTTTGCATGTGAACTTGGGAGAAGCACCCCATGCATGCAATTTTGTTTTTCTTGGTCCTGGAGGGAACCGGTTAACTTAGCTGCACATGGAAGAGACTACTCGACTGCTTGAAGGAAATGTGCATTTATGGCTAGGAGTTGGGCTAACTACCCAAGAGATTTGTGCAATTTCTAGGTAGAGCAATTGACTGCTTCCTAGATTTGTACAAACTTTGGGCTGAGCAGCCCTATAGGGGAAAATTGTGAAATTCCTGCTAGGAGTGTTGATTGGAAAGATTACGTAATTTCTGGAGGGAACGCTGGTTTCCCTCCAAAAATGAGAAATTTTCTTGGGGAAGTTGCTCAACCTATAGCTGGACCAAGTCCGGGTGAAAAGACTGTGAGGGGAGTTCATCAAGCTGTGATCAATAGCTTGCCTTTGTGTAAGAAAAACACTGAAGCTTGTGAACCTGATGAAGAAAGGCAAGTTGCTTTGAAGGTTGGAAGGGAGGCTCTAAAATGAAGCTAAGGAAAAAATTGTGAACAGTAAGTCTAACACCTCCGAAAGTATTGTTCAATTCTCAGTTCATCTTGGCTTCACACTAGCTTGATTGTAAGATGTAGCATCTACCAAGATCTTGGTCGATTCACGAACATTCCAAGCCAATGCAACACATTTGTTTCAATTGGGGTTGAGGGGTATATTGATTCACAAGCAGTATAGTCATCAAAGTCTTTGTTTTATCTTTGGTATTGCTCTGCTGCCAGTAGGCCTAGATAGTACCTCGACGGAGTCACATAGGAACAGAAGCATGGCTCCACTGCCAGCGAGCATGGTCATTACCCCGACAGAGTTACTTGCATCACCTCTTTGCATAGAAAGCCTCTCCCTTCTTTCGCCTTATTCATTTTTCATTTTTTCAAACTTTTTTTTTCACTTTTTTTCATTTTTGTAACTTGTGCATAACACTTATTCATTTCAGAGGTAGAAGAGGGATCTCGACTTATTGAGAGAAGAAGAGGTTGCTCCAACATACAAGTAGTTTATTATACCTCTAACGTGTCTGTTAAGGTGTTCCCCCTCACCTTACTCTACTTGTCTAAACTGACAAGGGTTAACCCAAAAACAATAGACTAGAGTAGGTGACACTAGTTAGTGCGCAAGCATTATGTTTTCACCAAGGTTCACTTCGAACAATATGTATTTTCCATGGATGTATCATGGACTGAAAGTAATAAGTTCTTCATACAAAGGCAGGATGAAAGATAACCAAGTAGTGATAGCAGCATAGGGCCTCTTGTACTTTACCTGGATTTCTTCAAAAGTCATACGTGGTTTCATGCAAAACTATCCTATGAAACGAAACAAGCAAACTAATAAACAACAAAGCAAAGCAAGAGCAAAAGCAAAAGTGAAAGCAAAGCAAGTAAGAAAACAAGTAATCAGACAAACAAACAAACAAAGCAAGTAAGCAAACAAGCATGCAAGCAAACAACTCAAAAGAAAACACTACTCCTACTCCTAAGCCAACAGTGCATGGGTCATCTCACGTGAGGTGATACATCCAATACAGCCATTGGCACATTGGTTGACCCATGTTGGTGAAGGCATGATCCACGAACAAGACAGTTGTGCAAACTAGCAAGCAGGAAAGATATAATAGTGAAGACAAACACACTCTAAGCTTACAAGTGACCACAAAACAAAGATCAGTGAAAGTACATGACATGCATTATCTGGTGCTACCATGATGTTGTGCTACACTGCGTACAGATGTTGAGTGTAGGCATTCCCTTGAATATGACGTACAAGAAAACATGAGAAAGGTGGACCACTTGTGTTATGCATGTGTGCTTGCTGTGTAAGATTTCTCCAATGCAAGAGTTATGGGATCGAGTAGTTCGACTGAAGGAAGTGAAATCTAGGTGTTTGGTTGATCTTCAATGCAAAGCAGAGAGTGATGAGGAGCCTCGATTGTTTCAACAATTTCCTTACCATAAGTGAAACCAACCTCAGGACAACGAGGGCCGGACATAACCATCAGCTTGGGTTGAAGTTCCTCGATAGTCTCGAGGGTTTCAACTTCGTTAGCAGATAGATCATCATACACCAATGTCTTGGACCGATTAACAATGGTTGAATCATCATTGTGATTTGATGAGGAAGTGAATAGATCACTACAACCAAGATCATAAAATTCAGGATGTTTGTCGACATCCTCATGGTTTGATGAATCAGGAAGAGGGGTAGATGAGAAGAAAAGATGTTCACCCTATGTGTTTTCAAGAATGATAGATGACAGATTGGACGTATTTTCTGAGGAAGATGTGTCATCTCCACACTGTAATGACAGACTGACATCTGACGTGTCTTATGAATGATCGAAAGCAAAAGCATCTGGGAATGGGCTTTCACAGGGGAAATCAGCAATGGCAGAATCACAAGGGATGTTAGAATGAAGCAGATGAGGCATGGCTAGAAGAGATTCATCCTTCACCGCGAGTTCTTTTTTATATTCCCGCACACACTCATCATGAATGATGGTGCAGGTTGGCTGCATAACACCAACTCCATCAACATCTTGATCCTCATTCACAACAAGTGAGGAGTACGGAATAGGAGAACAAAAGATAGTACAATTGGAGGATCATCAGAACGCTAGGTCGGAGGTCAAGGGAATGAATTCCTGTGAAAATCAAGAGGCTTGCTAGCAAAATCTGCACAAATCTCAAGAGTAAGTGGGGTGGAGGATGTGATAGTTCAACCAAGGGGTGTGCATGATCTCCCTCATCACTTCACGATGGTGGAGTTATTTGATGAGGTGAAGGCGGAGAGTCACTTGTGACAGAGACTGTGCCTACTTGTGATTGCTCAACTCCATTACCGAAGTGTGTTGAGTAGGGTTCAGATATGTGAAGAAGATACTCAAATCTTTTATCAAGAAATTCCCAATCAATATCATCTTTTGGGAATCGGTATGCATTACAAAAGCGTGTGTAAAATTGTTGAACGGATTCATCGGGTGCTTTTCATAATTTCATAATATCTTTGTTGAGTGCTTTACAGTCATAGTGATTGAAAGCATGGTCTATCTCTATGACAAGATGAGAAAGAGAATGAATAGATTTTATAGGCAGTGTGGCACACTAGTGCATTGGGTGCCCTCAAAGCGTGTAGATGAAAATCACACAACTCATGTATTCTTCAAAGAATCCATGTCTTTTGCATGAGCCTACAACACCGACCACGTGCCATACCAAGGCAATGTAGACTCCACCATCAAAAATTTTATGAGACAAGTTATCCGAGAACTATTCAAGATGATCAAATTGTTTCCATAAGACATACATTCTGAAAGAGCAACTCGATAGTTAAACATGATAGATGTGTAGAGATTCAAAAAAAATGTGAGGACTCGGCTTGTCATATGGCCCTCCTTCTAGCACCAAAATGTTGACGGTGCTGGACCCGCCAACACGTAAGGGGATCTCCCAGTAATAACTCCCAATTAGACCTCAGACCATTTGGTGTAGAAGTACCAGTACTGGGTCGTATGGTAATGCCTTGACCGCGATGTCTCACAGAGGCAAGTAAGATAACTCTGTCAGTAGCGAGGGTGTGACCACTGTAGTGAGTCAAGGAAGGTATATGAGAGGTGTTAATGTCAGTATCTTCACACTTCCATCGGTGATCAAATTGCTCTTTTGCATGCATATTAGGTGTCTCAACCAATTAGCTACATTCCATTAGGTCATGGATAAACTGATGGTAGTGGTCTCATGTCAATATCCCTCATGACATTCACCTGCTGACCTATTCACACTTTTTTTTAGTCATTTACTGTCATTTTGTTTCATTTCATTTATAAAAATTCGATTTTAGGGTTTAGTCTCACTAGGTCTTAAGGTTTGTCATCATGATCATCCTAATTGAATAAAAAGGTCAGCAGGAACATGAGGAGGATAAAAAAGTTCATAAAACCATAAATTTACTTCTAATATGCTCAATAAATCTTTTTTACCTTAAAACTCTGTTTTGAGGTGAAAACAGAGTTTTTCCATTATTGTAAAAATTTCATATAATTTAAATTTTTCTATATGTAATAAGTATTCAAATAGTTGTTCCTGGTGACCTGGTGACAAAGTCAACTCCTGCCATTACAAACGTTAATGTATAATTCCACCTGCAAAAAGAAAAAGTCAAAATGTAAGTGTAACAGAACATTTTTTAAAAAGTTGGCAAAACATTAGAAAAATGGGTCTTGGTTAGTGAAAAATTAAATGAGAAGGATATAAAAGCCAATTCATGTGTCTTAAGTCTTCATTCTTGAAAATTGAATGAGCCAAAGGGAGAAAATCGTGTTTTTGAAGAAAGAAGGCAAAACAGGGGAAAATTCCAAATATTTTACCGGCGCTACACAGTTGTGCCTTGGCGTTGCGCACCTATTGTAGTTTTTCTACTAAATTTTGGTCTAGCGCTACGCACCTGCTACAAGAAGCAGAATTGCCTCAAAATAGCTCCAAATTTCCTAAAAAGAAAATTCATGCCTGTTCCAAGTAAGTAAATCACTCCTCCTTGAAGTTATGTTTGGTGGCTTGGTTGTGTTTGGTTTTCTTGAGAGCAAACCCTAGCTAAATGGTTAACACAAAACCTAGCTAGTTGATAAATCATCACTTGCAAGTTATTGAAAACAATTTGCTCTTCTTTCTCACTCCATCCATATTGAGCATGTCAAATCCCATTCCCTCTCCCTAAATCATCAAAATTCACTTCCCAAACCCCACTCCCATTTGCCAAACCCTAGCCCTATACTCTATTCCCAAACCCTAACTCCCACATCCTACCCTTTCATTACATTCACTTCACTATAAAACCCCTCATTCCACATTCATAACACCGTTCACTTCCCTCATTTCTCATAAGAAATCCTTCCTCCTAGCATTCACTTTCTTATACACACTACTTGCCTCATATTTCAAAATCTCTTCATACTCATCTGCTTTCACTTCAAATTCATAAGCATGGAGACAGATTCATATTATGAGAGGGAAGAGGAAACTCTCAGCGATTCTTCTAGAGAAGTTCATGTACCAAGAAAGCCACACAAAAGAGGAAAGGTCATCCGGGAGGATCCCACCACTCTTACAGAATTACTTGCTTGCCCTCTTGTTGTAACTTGCTTTAAAACACCAGTCTTGTTATCAGTTTTGTGAAATGGTAGAGAGGGTGAAATTTCATCATGAGGTTGCTAGGTTGTTTGTTATGCATCTCCACAATGGCCAGGTGAACCTTGCTGGTGTCCCTTTCACCTTGATACCTGACACCATTTCAGTAGCAACACGCATCCCTAATGTAGGTGAACAGTGGAATAAGGGGCAGCATGTGGGCAGAGAACATTATGAGCCTTACATTAAGGCTGGATTTCACAGGGAAATCAGCAAGGCTTTTCCTTTTAGATACTTGCATAACACTTATGCTCCTCTCATGAAACTCACCATCAAGTATTTCACATATGAAGGAAGGATTTCCCACCTATAAATGTATCATGTCAGATTGTTGATGCATTTCACAAGAGTGAGGATGATGAACCTCCCATACTTTATATGCGCGAATTTGAGAAGATGGCTCTCTATGTGCAAAGGAAACCTTTTTCTTAGCAATTCAACATCATTTACCACTTCTCACTTATTAAAATTGTTGTTTTGCATCAGCTAAGCTTGCTGAACATACCATGGGATACCTTTATTTCCCGTGAGATTTTCAAAGGCCCTCAGGTAATGCCATCAGTGCCTCAAGAGGAAGGAGGGCCATCAGAATAGCCAGGTGTTCATGAGACTGAAACCATGGGTGTGCTGATTTTGTGACTTATGAGAGAGGCACCAAGAGGCTTTTTGTTGCTGCTAAGTGAGTACTATCTCCACCAGAGGTGGAAGGGATCTCGTTTTCTTCACCAGACCACAGGAAAATGTTATCTTCACTGGGGGTGAAAGGGGCTTTGCCTTCTTCTCCAACTATACAAGTTAGCCAGCAGTCAAAGAGAAAAGACAAAGGGAAACAAAATATACATGAGGAGGTCCTTCCTAAAGGGCAAGATAGAGATTTTATTTTTATTGAGGAAGATGTCACTGATTTGGGCTCTCAAAGCTCAAGACTCAAGGACATGATTATCAAAGAGAAGGAGGCTGAAATACAAGCCTTGTCACTTGATCTTGAGAGGGCCAAATGGATCATCAATTTTCTAGAGTAGGAAAACAAGCAACTGACAGATAAGCAAGCTATCATGGAGCTGCAAATGATTAGGGAAAATAGGCAAAAGGAAAAGAAGAGAAAGATCAAGATGACCTCCCTTGAGCAAGAAATTGAGGATAACCGAGAATCATGTTTGGAGAGGGTGAACATTCACCTTGAGAAGATGCTTCAGAAATCCAACAAAAAGAAGAAAATGTTGCATCATATGGCCTATCACTACCTAACCCGGAACAAAATTTTCAAAACAAGGGTGAAGAAGCTAAAGGCCAAGCTAAAAAGGGCTTTGAGGAGAAAAAAAGAGAAAAATAAACTCAAGATCATGGCTGAAGCATCATTGGCTCATCAAAGAACTTAAAAAGGGTCAATCATGCCAAATTTCAAGAAATTTGGAGAAATTTTTGTCAATTTTGAAATTTTTAATGTAAAAAACAGGGTTTTCCAACAAGTGCGTAGCGCCACCAGCGCTGCGCTTTTGTTGGGGACACTCTTTTGCAAAAAAGTTTATATTTTTGGAATAAGCATGGAAAAACATGGAAGCTCAGAAATGGTTGAGAATTCTGGACAAATTCTAGATCTCTAAAAGGGAAAAAAACACCCAAAAAGTGCCCTCTCTGCCACTTTTTTGCCACACAAAAAGCAGTCTTGGGAGAATCAAGTTTTGGAGGGGAAAATGGAGTCCAAATTCAGAAATTCAAGTTGTTAAAAAAAGTAGACTCATCAAGATTTCCAACGAGCTATCTTGAACCTGATTTGGACTCCGTGAAGCCTTCCCAAATTGGCCTAGAAACAGCGTTGCGCATAGGATCAGTGGTGCTGAGCATAGGATGAATTTTGCCAGTTTTCCCTGATTTTCCATATTTCACCTAGTTTTCTCTACATTTGAATTTTTCTTGCTCTCTTAGTCAAATTAGCATGGAAAATGATGTAATTTGATGTAATTATGGATGTAAAACACTTAATAATGTAGATACATCAAGTCAAAGGTGGTTTTGAGCTGAATGAATTGGTTTCCTTGGTTTTAGAGGCAAGTTGTTCCACTGCCTATATTCCTGTTCTTAGTTTAGATATGGTTGAAACCACCCCTTTTCTCATGGATTCGACCCTGATAGCTATCTTGAGTAGTTTCCTTGCCTATATCATGTATTTTTTGATTCATTTGTAAAGGTTGGTCTTTGGCAAAAGTGTTGGACTCATTGAACATTTTGTATCAGCAGTTTGGCAAGGAATAAAACCAAGTTTTACAGCTATTTTTGTGGGATTCTTGTGATAGTGAGTTTATGTATTGTTTCTTCTTTGTAATGATTTTTTCTAATGTTTTATATGTATCCACATCTCTCTCTCTCTCTTTTAAACTAAATGAATCAAGGTGAATAGACAAAATACACTCATTTGCAGTGCTTTATCTTGGGAATGCATTTGGTTTTCAATGTTTTCACTATTTGAAGAGGATTCATAGTTTTCTTATGCCCTCTTCAGCTCCTCAGCTGTCTACTCTATCATTTCAATCCATTTCTAGTACATAAGCTCTTGTCTACCCTGCCCCACAGGACATGACTGTATCCCTAAGTTGATTTCCCGAATCCAATCTACCTTCTCCAATTGATCCGGCAAACAAAACCTAAAAATCAAAACCAGAAACCCTAGAGCTATTATAGCTAGCCTAAAATCAGCATTCATTTTATTCATCTCAAGCCCTAGTTGCCAATATCCTAATTGAGATTGATAAGGAGAGAGCCCTCTCCCGACCTGGTAGGGCTAACAACCAGGTTAAGCGTGGTTTGATGTTATCCTAGACCTACCTTCCTTCAGCCTGAGGTAGATTTAGGCACTAACTTAGTGGCAATTCCACTGGGGAAGAATTGAAAAATATTACCCCAGTACTTTTAAAACAATTCTATACTTTTGGATGATAGATTTAGAATTCATTAAGCTGAAAAGATTGTAATGTTCATTTGAATCTTGGGGAAAAATTAAACACATTGGCTTCAAGAAGATACACCAGGGCCAATCTTGATCTTGATCCTTCTCCGGTGTTCGAAAATCCTAATCTCATCCCGAGAATACTCAGGAAAGAAAGTTCATTGAGTCCAAGACCACTTTTCAGATCCCATTCATGCCCAGTCGAATTTCAATATCTTGAAGATCTCCTTTTTTTATGAACACTTTGATCTATCTTTTTTTGAAACTAAATCTAAAAGTGTTATTCGAGATACTGTTTTAAATGCGCATTTTGTTCAAGACCTTGAAACTGAAAGAGCGAATAGATCAATTGATGCTTATAATTTGAATTCACTTCAAACATCTATTGTGGCTACCAATATTCCTGACCTCCTCGAATCAGCATCTGCTACTCTTGGTTCATTTGATGTCTTGTCTAGTACTAAAGTTCATTCTCAAACTCAGTTTATCCCCTCCCTTCCCATGCAACCTAGCATATCTGATCAGATATCTACCATCTCTTCTCCTCCTTCAACACCTCAAACATCTATCATCTCTTCTCCTCCTTCGACACGTCATACACCCATCACATCGACTATCATTTTTGTAATCCTCCTACTTCTCCAAGGCCAGTTTCTAATCCACCTCGAACAATGGATGCCAAATATGCACCTCTCGTTTTGCCACGGAACTTGGATGTTATGCCTGTTGATTACCAAAGTAAGGTACCATTGTTTGATTCTACTCAAGGTATCACAGCCCAACAACATGTTGACAGGATGAATGACTTTTTTTATCTTCATGAGATAGATGAAGAGAATGTGACCATGCAATTATTTGTGCAAAGCTTTGGAGGCGAGGTGCAAAAGTGGTTCAGAGCACTTCCCACGAGGACTATCAATACATTATCGGTTCTTCACCGACAATTTCTGGATTGTTGGGAGGTAAAGAAAAATCCGCTCCAAATTCTTTCCAAGTATGAAAATATAAAGAGGAATGCTGGTGAAAGTGTTCAGGATTACTGTGTAAGATTCAATACTGTCTATAATGCTATTCCAGCTGATATCAAGCCTCCGATGGGGCTAGCTTTGATAAAATTCCCCGATGGTTTTGATCCTGACATGGCATACCAATTGAGAGAACGAGATCCTGCTACATTGGAGGATATGCAGAAAATTGCAGTCAGTGTGGAAGCAAATCTTCTAGCTAAGAGAGCTAGGACAAAGACCGAGAAGAAAGTGACCATAAAGGAAGAAGATTCTTACTCGAATCATTTGCTTCCTAAAATTGTGAAAATGTTTGATAGATTCAAAATCACAAATAAGCCCAGGGCACCAATCCGAAATCCAAAATTCCATGGTTGGCAGCAGCCACAGTTCAGGATTAAACAACAGGAGCAAATAGCACAAGATCAATCAGCACAGCAGCAAGTCAAAACATCTCTACAGTAGAACTATGTGCATGGCCCAAAGTCAGAGGATGATGAAAATCAAATAGTAGAGAAAATCAATTTTTTATAGCAGATGGTTTTCCTATCTACATCACGGAGGATGAGGAATATTCAAAGAGCCCGATTGTACAAAAATATGAGGATTTTATACTAGCCAATGAAACTGTCCTGGAAGAAAAATCAAATGACTATCAGAGGGGATATATGAATGCATTAACAGCACAGTAGAGACAGTATTCACTCAAGAGCAGGGATGTACCCATCAATCTAATTCAAAAGCGAAAGGAAGCAGCACAACCTAAGAATGATTCTCCAAATATTTAGAAAAAAGGAAAGGAGCCAGCAGATCCTACTTCTAACAAAGTACAATCCGCAAATGAGAAGTCAAATCAGCCAAATACATCAAATGAAAATTCTAAAAAGAAGGATTCTCCGGTCAAAGAGGTAGATAAAACGACAGCCTTTAGCTTAGAGAATGAGATTGCTAAGTTAAAAGTGTCGATACCTCTGACTGAATTAATGAAGAATAGCAGTTACAAGAGTCGAGTGTCAAAGATTTTGAATGTAGATCCCCTATCTCATATGGTTAATGTGGAAGATGACCAACCCGAGCTCATTTTTGGTCTGGCATTAGAAGGCCAATCTGAGGATAGTGAAGTAGCCCCATTTTACATCAGCCTTAGATTGCATGAGGATGTCTTGCACAACGCCATGTTTGATTCAGGAGCATCTCAAAACCTGATGGGAAAAGCAATTATGGAAAAATTGGGTCTGGACATCACTCGTAAATACCATGATCTTTATTCCTTTGATTCTGGGAGGGTTAGATGTATTGGTCTCGTTAAGGATTTGGTTGTGACTTTAGATCAGATTCCAACAAAGAATGTTCTCATGGATGTAGTTGTGGCCAACATTCCCCCTAGATTTGGCATGCTTTTATCTGGATCGTGGGGTGCAAAACTGAAAGGAACATTGCAATTAGATTTCTCCTATGCCACTATTCCCGTGTTTGGTCAGCAGAGAAAATTATATAGAGAGAAGAAGATGAATTATATGATCACAAGCAAGGAGAAACCTTTGAATCATCCAATTAATTCTGTATGTACAGATTTAGAATCTTTTGTTCTTTATTCAGATAGTAGTTTTAATGATGTAAATAGTCAACTAGTTGAAATGGAAGATGTTCCAAGGATAACAGAAAATTTTAGGGCAGTACTTGATCAAGAGAGACAAATGCTAGAAAGTACCGCTGAGCAGTCTACGTTCTGCCAACAGCATAATTGATGGATAGCAGCCAAAGGTAGAAGAGCAGGCAAAATTCCAGCACTTAGAGGAAGAAGCTGGTTTATGGAGTATGGATTTCGATGGAGCAGTAGGTAAGGATGGTGCAGGAATTGGGATTTTGGTACGCAGCCGTGTTTTTTTACCAAATAAAGTCCCAAGAAATGTAAGAATTTTTTCATATAAGTTGGCTTTTGATTTTTCCAACAACGAATCCGAGTATGAGGCATTGATTGCATTGTTGAAGATACTCAAGAAGTTGAATGCAAAGAGAATTTCAGTTTATGGCAACTCAAAATTAGGAATCAAACAAGTCAAGGGTGAATACCAAGCCAAACATTTATGATTAGGGCTTACCATAATGCAGTTTTAGATATTTTGAGGTTGTTTCCAGATTATACCTTGACATGTGCCCCTCGTACACAAAATGTCATCGCAGATTCTCTTCCTACAGTGGCAAGTAACTTAAAGATCCCAATAAATTCAAACAATAAGTTTGAAATTCATGTGAAGCATCACCCAGATGTCCTTGATAATCTAAGATATTGGCAGGTGTTTCAAGATGATAAAGAAATTGATGATTTTCTGCAAAATGAAGGCTAATATAAAGATACTTGTATAGATGTTGAGCAAGATGATGGGGAACCAGAAATAGAGGTAAATCGGATGGAAGTCTTGTAGTTAAAAGATAATTTCATCCCTAAATGCCTTATACCTTTTGAGGAACTATTTGATCAAGATGATGTAGCCCAAAATCCAACTTAGTGCCGACCGAGAAGGGTGTTGAAGATGTAAATATTGGAATAGCAGAGAATCCAAAGATGGTGAAGTTGTGAAAGGCATTATCTCCTTAGGTAAAAGCTAAATACATTAGTTTATTTTCTTCATTTTCTTATGTATTTGCCTGGGACTATACAGATTTAAAGGAGTACGAAAAAAGTATAATTCAACATATAATTCCTATTAAGCCAAATCAGAAGCCATTTCGCCAAAAGCTGAGAAGGATAAATCTGAAGTTGTTGTCATCAATAGAAAAAGAGGTAAATCGATTGTACAAGACTGGTATAATTGTTCCAATCAGATTTTCAGATAGGATCTCCAATTTGGTTCCTATGAGGAAGAAGACATGTGAGATCAGATTGTGCACAGATTTCAGAAATTTGAATAAAGTGTCATTAAAAGATAACTATCCACTGCCAAAAATGGACCACATTCTCCAGAGAGTAGTTGGAGCATCTCATATGTTGCTGCTCGATGGATATTCTAGCTACAATCAAATTTTGGTTCATGAATATGACAGGGACAAGACAGCATTCACCACTTGTTAGGGGACATTCCACTATGCCAAGATGTCGATCAGTTTAAAGAATGTTGGAGCAACATTTCAGCGTGCCATGGACATTGCCTTCGCAAATGAAAAATATGTATTTTTAGTAGTGTATCTTGATGATTTGACTATCTTTTCAAATTCAAATGAAGAGCATCTTTACCATCTGAAAATTATTTTTCAGCGTTGTAGAAAATATGGAATATCACTCAATCCCAAAAAGAGCTTGTTTGCCATGGATGAGGGGAAGCTTCTCAGTCACATAATATCAAAGGAAGTAATCCGCATCAAACCTGCTAGGGTGGAAGCTATACAAAAGATAGATTTTCCTCATAATAAGAAATAGATCCAAGCATTTAATGATAAGATGAACTTCTTACATCATTTTGTGCCTAATTTAGCTGAACACTTGAGGGAAATCACTAATATGTTGAAGAAGGATAGTGTGGTCAAGTGGACCGAGGAAGCTATGAAGTCTTTTAACCTGGTAAAGTTGGCTCTTTCTTTAGGCCCAATTTTGATCGGTCTGGATTATTCACAGGATTTCATATTATTTTCATTTGCTTCTGAACATACTATGGCAGCAATTCTAATGCAGAAAAGAGATCAGCTAGAAAAACCAATTGCCTTTCTCAGTAGGACAATAAGAGATGCGGCCTTGAAATATAACATTATTGAGAAGAAAGCTCTTGCCTTGGTGAAAGCTTTGAAAGATTTCCGGGCATATATCTTGCAATCTCATATCCTTGCTTACGTCCCCAATGCAGTATTCAAAGATGTTTTGGTACAAAGATCTCCGAAAGGAAGGCAAGGTAAATGGATTGCATCATTGCTAGAATATGACTTGGAGATAAAGCCAACAAAGCTAATCAAGTGGCAGGGTCTAGCAAAGTTGATGGCGGAGTCCAATATACATGCATTGGACATAAATCTGATTGCAGCCATTTCTAATGAAGACGAAGATAGTTCACTGATTCAAGTATTTGAAATTTGTCTCCATTCTCCTTGGTATTTAGATATTGTATACATGCTTCAACACCTTTCACCACCACCGAAGATGGCTTAAAATAAAGGTAGAACTCTAAAACTTAAGGCTGCTAGGTTTTGTATTTTGAACAATGCACTTTATTAGAAGGATCCTGGAGGCATTTTGCCGAATTGCTTAACTGAAGAGGAACCCCAACAGGTCATGAGTGATTTTCATAAGGGAGACTGTGGAGGTCACTTATTTTGGAAGATGATGCCTAACAAAATTTTGAGAGCAGGGTACTACTGGCCTACCTTGTTTGCTGATGTTTATAAAACTATCACAAGCTATCATGAATGCTAGATTTTTCAGGGAAGAAGAAAGTTACAGCCTCTACCTCTCAAGCCAGTCGAAGTTAGTGCACAGTTTCAGCAATGGAGCCTAGATTTTATTGGAGAGATCCATCCCACATCTTCAGCTCAGCACAAGTGGATCTTAAGAGCGACACAATTATTTCACAAAGTTGATTGAGGCAATCCCCACTCAGCAGGCCATGGACTCGGTAATAATTCAGTTTCTTGAAACAAATATTTTGTCATGTTTTGGCTATCCTAACAAACTTATTACAGATAACGTAGCCGCTTTCAAGTCCAAAAACATGATTGAATTTGCAGAAAACAAAAAATTGCCTTAGGACATTATACTGCATATTATCTGCAAGGTAACGAATTGGCTGAATCTTCAAACAAATCATTAGTCAACATCATTAAAAAGCTATTGGAAACCAATAAGAAGAGCTAGCATAAAAAATTGGTTAATGCACTATGGGTTGATAGAGTAAGCCAAAAGAAGTCAATAGGAATGTCTTTGTTTGAGATTGTATACGGCATTGAAATGGTATTCTCGACATCTCTTGCAGTCCTAGTTGTTAAAATTCTACAGGAAGATGGCAGCAAGGAAGATCATTTTCAGTGGAGAATAAGCCAAATGATCCATTTAGATAGAAAAGAGAGGAAGTTTTTCAGAATACCTTTAGGCTACAAGAGAGAATTAAAAAGATTTATTATCAGAAGACAAAGGCGGACAAATTTTAGATTGAAGACAGTGTGTTACGATGGGATGCTAGAAACGAGGATAAAATCAAGCACGACAAGTTTGAGAACTTGTGGAAGGGACCATATAGAATCGCTGCATATAGAGGGACAAATGCTTTTCTACTCAAAGAAATGAATAGGGAAGATTGTCCAGAAGGACCAGTAAATGGTCGGCTTCTGAAATGGTACTATCTCTAAGAAGTTTTCTGCTAATACATTTTGTCATTGTACATACCATTTTATTCCTTTCATTGCAAAGTCTACACTGTCACCATTCATTTAGCTTGGGGCCCGAAGTGAAGGCTACAAAGCTAAATGTCTGGCTTTAGTTTTTGATTATTTAGCATCAGTTATTTGAGTTAGTCTCAGTTGAGTGAGTTTAGTTAGGAGTCTTGATTCAAGATTTTTATTTTGGTGTTCTAAAGTTATTGACTCCATACTACCCAATGGATGAAGCCACTTATTTGCTTTTCCAGAGATTTGTGGTTCTTGGCACCTCCCAGGAGCTACCATCCCCATTGGAGCCAATGTTAGTGTCAGTATCTTCACACTTCCATTGGTGGTCAAATTGCTCTTTTGCATGCATATTAGGTGTCTCAACCGATTAGCTGCATTCCATTAGGTCATGGATCAACTGATGGTAGTGGTATCATGTCAATTTCCCTCTTGACATTCACCCGCTGACCTGTTCACACTTTTTTTTAGTCATTTACTGTCATTCTTTTTCATTTCATTTATAAAAAATCAATTTTAGGGATTAGTCTCACTAGGTCTTAAGGTTTTTCATCATGATCATCCTAATTGAATAAAAAGGTCAGTAGGCACATGAGGAGGATTAAAAAGTTCATAAAAGCATAAATTTACTTCTGATATGCTCAATAAATCTTTTTTACTTCAAAACTATGTTTTGAGGTGAAAACAAAGTTTTTCCATTATTGTAAAAATTTCATGTAATTTAAATGTTTCTATATGTAATAAGCATTCAAATAGTTGTTCCTGGTGACCTGGTGACAAAGTCAACTCCTGCCATTACAAAAGTTAATGTTTAAGTCCACCTGCAAAAAGGAAAACTTTAGAATGTAAGTGTAACAGATCATTTTTGAAAAAGTTGGCAAAACATTAGAAAAGTGGGTCTTAGTTAGTGAAAAATTAAATGAGAAGGATATAAAAGCCAATTCATGTGTTTTAAGTCTTCATTGTGAAAATTGAACAAGCCAAAGGGACAAAATTTTGTTTTTGAAGAAAGAAGGCAAAACAGGGGAAAATTCTAGATATTTTACTAGCGTTGCGCACTTGTTCCTTGGCACTGCGCACCTATTGCAGTGTTCTACTGAATTTTGGTTTGGCATTGCGCACCTGTTCCTTGGCACTGGGCACCTGTTACAAAAAGCAGAATTTCCTCAAAACAGCTCCAAATTTCCTAGGAAGAAAATTCATGCCTATTTCAAGTAAGTAAATCACTCCTCCTTGCTCAAGAAAGTTATGTTTTGTGGCTTGGTTGTGTTTGGTTTTCTTGAGAGCAAACCCTAGCTAAATGGTTAACACAAACCCTAGTTAGTTGCTAAATCATCACTTGCAAGTTATTGAAAGCCATTTTCTCTTCCTTCTCACTCCATCCATATTGAGCTTGTCAAATCCCATTCCCTCTCCCTAAATCATCAAAATTCACTTCCCAAACCCCACTCCCATTTGCCAAACCCTAGCCCTATACTCTATTCCCAAACCCTAACTCCCACATCCTACCCTTTCATTACATACAATTCACTATCAAATTGCTCATTCCACATTCATAACACCATTCACTTCCCTTATTTCTCAAAAGAAACCCTTCCTCCTAGCATTCACTTTCTTATACACACTACTTGCCTCATATTTCAAAATCTCTTCATACTCATCTGTTTTCACTTCAAATTCATAAGCATGGAGACATATTCAGATTATGAGAGGGAAGAGGAAACTCTCGGTGATTCTTCCAGAGAAGCTCATGTACCAAGAAAACCACACAAAGGAGGAAAGATCATCCTGGAGGAGCCCATGTAGTATACCTACGGGGGATAATATAGGGCACAAAGGGAGGTACCCAAGGGAATAATGTAATAATGGGATGGGCCATAGTAATAAATAAGGTGGTTAACCCATATCATGTAAGGGACCACAAGTAGTTAATAAGAATTTTCATCTTACAGAATTACTTGCTTGCCCTCTTGCAATAACTTGCTTTAAACACCAATCTTGTTATCAGTTTTGTGAAATGGTTGAGAGGGTGAAATTTCATCATGAGCTTGCTAGGTTGTTTGTTATGCATCTCCACAATGGCTGGGTGAACCTTGCTGGTGTCTCTTTCACCTTGACACCTAACACCATTTTAGTAGCAATAGGCATCCCTAATGTAGGTGAATATTGGAATAAGGGACAGCATGTGGCAGAGAAAATTATGAGCCTTACATTAAGGCTGGATATCACAGGCAAATCAGCTGGGTTTTTCCTTTCATATACTTGCATAACACTTATTCTCCTCTCATGAAACTCATCGTCAAGTATTTCACCTGTGAAGGAAGGTTTTCCCGCCTATATACATATCATGTCAGGTTGTTGATGCATTTCACAAGAGTGAGGATGATGAACCTCCCATAATTTATATGCAGGAATATTAAGAAGATGGCTCTCTATGTGCAAAGGAAACCTTTTCCTCAGCAATTCAACATCATTTACCACTTCTCACTGATTAAAATTTTTGTTTTGCATCAGCTAAGCTTACTGAACATAACGTGGGATACCTTTATTTCCCATGAGATTTTCAAAGGAACTCAGGTAATTCCATCAGTGCCTAAAGAGGAAGGAGGGCCATCAAAACAGCCAGGTGTTCATGAGACTGAAACTACAGGTGTGTCGGTGTTTGTCACTTATAAGAGAGGCACCAGGAGGATTTGTCTATTGTCGGGTGAGTACTATCTCCACCAAAGGTGGAAGGGGTCTCGTTTTCTTCACCAGATCACAGGCAAATGTTATCTTCACCGGGGGTGAAAGGGGCTTTTCCTTCTTTTCTAGCTATACAGGTTGGCCAACAGTCAAAGAGCAAAGACAAAGGAAAACAAAAGACGCATGAGGAGGTCCTTCCTGAAGGGAAAAACAGAGATTTATTTTGATTAAGGAAGACGTCACTGATTTGGGCTCTCAAAGCTCAAGACTCAAGGACATGATTATCAAAGAGAAGGAGGTTGAAATACAAGCCCTATCACTTGATCTTGAGACGTCCAAACGGATCATCAATTTTTTGGAGCAGGAAAACAAGTAACTAATAGATAAGCAAGCTATTATGGAGCTGCAAATGATTAGGGAAAATAGGCAAAAGGTAAAGAAGAGAAAGATCAAGATGACCTCCCTTGAGCAAGAAATTGAGGATGACCGAGAATCATGGTTGGAGAGGGTGAACATTCACGTTGAGAAGATGCTTGAGAAAGCCAACAAAGAGAAGAAATTGTTGAGCCATATGGCCTATCACTACCTAACCCGGAACAAAATTTGCAAAACAAGGGTGAAGAAGCTAAAGGCCAAGCTAAAAAGAGATTTGAGGAGTGAAAAAGAGTAAAATAATCTCAAGATCTTGGCTGAAGCATCATTGTCACATCAAAGCACTTAAAAAGGGTCAATCATGCCAAATTTCAAGAAATTTGGAGAATTTTTTGTCAATTTTGAAATTTTTAATTTAAAAAAGAGGGTTTTTCAGCAAGTGCGGAATGACACCAGCACTGCGCTTTTGTTGGGTGCTGAGTTTGGAATCAACATGGAAAAATATGGAAGCTCAAAAATGGCTGAGAATTTTGGACAAATTCTAGGTCTCCAAAAGGGCAAAAAAACACCCAAAAAGTGCCCTCTCTGCCACTTTTTTGCCACATAGAAAGCAGTCTTGGGAGGATCAATTTTTGGAGGCGAAATTAACTCCAAATTCAGAAATTCAAGTTGTTCCAGAAATTAGACCCATCAATATTTCCAACCAGCTATCTTGCCCCTGATTTGGACTCTGAGAAGCCTTCCAAAATCGGCCTAGAAAAAGTGTTGCGCATAGGATGAATTTTGCCAGTTTTGCCTGATTTTCCATATTTCACCTAGTTTTCTCTATAGTTGACTTTTTCTTTCCCTCTTGGTGAAATTAGCATGGAAAATGATGTAATTTGATGTAATTATGGATGTAAAACACTTAATAGGGTAGATACATCAAGTCAAAGGTGGTTCTGAGCTGAATGAATTGGTTTCCTTGGTTTTAGAGGCAAGTTGTTCCACTGCCTATATTCTTGTTCTTAGTTTAGATATGGTTTAAACCACCCCTTTTCTCATGGATTCAACCCTGATAGCTAGCTTGAGTAGTTTCCTTGACTATATCATGTACTTTTTTATTCATTTGTAAAGGTTTGACTTTGGCAGAAGTGTTGGAATCATTGAACATTTTGTATCAGCAGTTTAGCAAGGAATAAAACCAAGTTTTACAACTATTTTTGTGGGATTCTTGTGACAGTGAGTTTATGTATTGTTTCTTCTTTGTAATGAGTTTTTATAACGTTTTATATGTATCCACATTTCTCTCTCTCTTCTAAACTGAATGAATCAAGGTGAATAGACAAAATACACTCATTTGCAGTGCTTTATCTTGGGAATGCATTTGGTTTTCAATGTTTTAACTGTTTGAAGAGGATTCACAGTTTTCTTATGCCCTCTTCAACTCCTCAATTTTCTACTCTATCATTTCAATCCTTTGATAGTACATAAGCTCTTTTCTACCCTGCCCCACAGGACATGACTCTATCCTTGAGTTGATTTCCCGGATCCAATCTGCCTTCTCCAATTGATACAGCAAACAAAACCTAAAATTCAAAACTAGAAACCCTAGAGCTACTATACCTAGCCTAAAATTAGTATTCATTTCAGTCATCTCAAGCCCTAGTTACCAATATCATAATTGAGATTGACAAGGAGAGAGCACTCTCCCGACCTGGTAGGGCTAGCTACCAGGTTAAGCGTGTTTTGATGTTAGCCTAGACCTGCCTTCCTTCATCCTCATGTAGATTTAGGCACTAATAAGAAGTTCTAACACAAGTGGGTTGAGATGAAGGTGAAGGTGAGTTCCAGGTTGAAAGGGATCAGTCCCAACTCATCTAGAAACACACAACAAATATGACATACACAACTTCTCGCAGAGTAGTCCACACGGATGTGGAAGTCACAACATACAAGGTAAGATAACACGTACAACACTCACGGATCAGTCCGAACGAGTGCAATAGTTGTTACAGCGAGCCTCATATGAAAGGTATGTCTAATGTCCGGTAGAGTAGTCGACACGGATGGGATATCATTAACAACATATACAACACATTTCCATCAATAAATTATGCATTACAACAAATGAAACAGTTCAGATGTAGAACACGGGTTAAAGCAACATGCATTACAAGTGTTAAAGATCAGTCTTACAACAGATACAATACATGTGTGAAAATGTGTTGGCTCTTATTATATAAAGAAGTGTAAGTTCCAATCATACAATACATCCATGTGAACACGCTAGACCCAACAGTGGAACGTTATAGCCACATCCGCCTGTCCTCCAAAGAGATGATCTAGCTCCATGTAGTGGAGAAGCCAAGGCTTGTTACAATATTGTCCAAGCTATTTCCAAGATAGTCTTATCAGAAGATTGGCTGACCAAAAGCCTATACAATGAGTTATAAGGGACTATTTATAGAAAAGGGTGGGTTGACCCTTGACATTCCCCTTTGTGATAGTTCAACTACCCGCATGACTCTTCACCTACTTTATGACTGTTACATCCAACTATTGACACTTGACTTACACTTCACATGACTCAGCATTACAATGTGCATGTACTCATGTGAGACACCATGTCCTCAGTAAGCCATGCAAGACACCAATGACACTTGATCCGCTATGATGAGACCAGCTCTTTGACATGCTTGTGATGATGAAGGTGGTGAGTTGATGCCAATCTTGGTCATCTATGAATGTTTGCATGCACCTCATGGTGATATCTTGTTGAAGTAAACTCTTTTCTCCATTGCAACCGGTGCATTGGTTTGGCCCCTTCATCCAAATCGCCTGCTAACATGCACATGGTCTTCTTGAGTGCAATTGAAGCAACAACACATTGATGCATAGTGTCTGTGTTGATCTTCAAGTGTGCGTTGGTGGTGATGTGCATCAACTTTCCGAAGTACATGTTCAGCTCCAATTGGTCTTGCTTCTTGCCTTCACCTTGGTGAGTGTGTTGAATGGATTGGATTGCATGCGTGCACAAAATGACATGCATGTTGTTGAATCCCTTGCATGCGATCAACAACATTGTTCACCATGTCTGCTCCATGTCAGGTGATGGGTGGATCTTTAACTTTTTATGAGCACAATTTCATCCATGATTGCATGTTGTACCCATTGTTGTTCCTTCTCCTATTGTAACTCATTCATTTGTCTATGCAGCTTCATGTTCTTGCTTGATTTGCTGCTTCAGTACATGCAACTCCTTCTTTGTTCCATTCCCTATCTTCACGTGATCTTCATGTCACATCATCACCTCATAACCTGAGCCTCCAAAGCTACTATCATCATCAGTGGATCTACTTGATCTTATAACTTTGTTCTGCCTCTATGTTGTCAACAACCTTCCTCTTTCATTCATTAGATTCGCTGCATTCGTTGTGTTCATTGTATTCGGTATTTTGCCTTCAGTTGTTGTTCATGATGCTACTTGCTATGATGTTGTTGTTTTCATATCTTGATGTCCTTGTCTATGAACAACGGGATGTCTTCGTGAGTAGGCAGGCACATAGACACTTGATCGACTACATCTCCGAGTGTGCTCTGAATGGTGTCTCCGACTCTGGTCTCTTGGAAACCATTTTACCTACACTACTTAGAGGTAGATGACCACCTGCAATACCATGGGACATGGCAACACTCATGGCAAGAAATCTGTCAGTCGAAAACCAAAATGAACTTGAGAACTAACTTACAACATACCTGTGTGACTAATCATGAAGGTTACGCAATTTCAGCCAGGAGGTCGGGAGACTGACTGCCAAGCCTGCACAAGGCACAGTCTCAACTATTGGGAGATTGACTAACTGTTGGAACTATGCAATGCACATTCCAGTCTAGTTGCTGACTTCTGGGATTTGCGCAAAGCGCAATATAAGTTGGCAATGGTTGTAGGCTCAGTGACTGCATTGCATAATTTTCTTGGCCAACAGTCACTGCCCCTAAAGATTGTGCAAAGAAGGCCTTGGGAATAGTTGTTTGGCAGAAATGTCCATTTCTGGAGAGGAAGACAGAGCCTTCCCTCTCAGGATTGTGCAATGCTCCCTTGGTGAGGCTCTTGGTGAGGTAGACTCGAGGTCGAGATTGGCCAGACTCGCCGACAGGAAAATGAAATTGAATGTGAGTGTAAATGCATGCTGATACTGAGTGTAAGCATAAGTGAATGATCATGCATGCAAATGGTGAATGACAGATTTAGAAAATGGAATAACATGCTTGTGGGTGAGGCGAGTCACTGAATTGGCGACTGTTCACGAAAAACAGTATCATGCATGTGACAGTAGTGAGATGTTGACAAAAACTAAAATGGTGCTAGGAAAAGATAATATACATGTAAACGACAGCAAACATCCAAAGAAATCAAGAAAACAATACTCATACAAGTGACAACACAAAAAGCGACAGAAATGCAACATAAGGAATGGGAAGCGGGTTTACCCCAAAATAGTTGAGATGAATGTGCCAACTACTCCTAGATGTGATTTCAAATGTCAAATCTACAAGGTTGATGTGAGGAATGAGCTCTGCAGTGTCCAATTGATGAGTTTTGATAACATTGAGGTTGTCACACGCATGCCACAAATCTATGGAAAGCGACACCTGGTGGGAGGTTTTTGAAATGATCCTTGCATGTAACCTCCAACTGCTAAATATAGATCCCTGAAACAAGGGATGTCTTTGCATTTTGCCTTGGGAGAATCACCCCATGCATGCAAGTCTATTTTTCTCGGTCCCGGAGGGAACCGGTCAACTCAGCTGCACATGCAAGAGAATGATCGATTGTTTGAAGGAAATGCGCATTTATGGCTGGGAACTGAGCTAATTGCCTAGGAGATTTGCACAATTTCTGGGCAGAGCAACTGAATGCTACCCAGATTTATACAAATTCTAAGTTGAGCAGCCCTGCTGGGGAAAATTGTGCAATTCCTGCTGGGAGTGTTGACTGGCAGGATTGCACAATCTTGGAGCCCAGCAAGCTGCCAGATAGGATTGTGCAATTTCTGGAGGGAAGGCTAGTTTCCCTCTAGAAATGAGCAATTTTCTTGGGAAATATGCTCAGCTTGTAGCTGGACCAAGTCTGGGTGAACAGCCTATGAGGGGAGTGCATCGGGTTGTGATCGACAAGTTGCCTTTGCACAAGAAAAACACTGAATATTGTGAACTTGATGAAGCAAGGAAAGCTATTGTGAAGGTTGGAAGGGAGGCTCCAAAACAAAGCTAAGGAAAAAATTTGGAGGGTGGTTGTAGCTACTACAATAGTACATAAGACTTACAATTTCATGCAGGCCATTTTGTCTCAAAAAGAATTTCCACAATCTGGTTTGTTATCTTCTCTTTTGAACCTCTTCCAATCATTAATGGAAATCCATCATAATTTCTATGATCCAACTGAAATTCAGTTGGAAAACACATTTCAAAAGAGGGTGATTGTAAATAAGTTGTTTCTTGTAAATGTGTTAGCAATAAATGTTCATTTTTCATTCAGATTTAGTTATCATGTTAGTTTAATTATATTTGTATTTTTGTTACTGATATTTGTCCTATATAGACATTCAATAAATAAAGTACTTGAATGGTTACATTGGAAGTATGACTATACCTAGTCATGTTTCGTTTCATTCAATTAGAATTAGGGATAGATTAATTTAGATTTAGATTCCTTTTCTATTTTCATTTATTTCATTATTGCAGATTTTTAATAAGCAAGTAATGAATCCGAGTTTTTCTTGGCATCCCCTTTCATTTTCTGGAAAAGAGGCTTAGAACATATTAAAATTATTATATAGTCAAATCATACACACTTGTGATGCACATGATTGCACTTCTTTTGCAAAACTTCACCACATTATTAAAAATGTTTTTGTAATAAAATCATATATGAAGGAATTCCAAGGAATTGTTATGGTTTGGCAATTTTGTATTCACGGGTATTTCTAAAATCCTCATTTTCACCACTCTTGTCCTCCGATGTAAATTTGAGGTGGATGCAATTTGAAAGTTAATTACTTATAATTTTAGATTGAATAAGTAGATGATGTTGAACATATGAGAATTTTGAGAAATGCATGGGAGAACTTGAAGATTCATGAGGTAAACCTATAATCAATATTCTTCTAGGTATGCATTAATAGGTTCATCTTCATTTGTTGTTAGTTTTCTCTTTTTCATAGTTTATTTCTTATTTTTGTTCTATTTCTTTTGTGTGTCTTCATTGGCTTGATTTTAGAGACTTGAGATAAGCAAGCAGCCAACCCTTTCTAATCTGAAACATATCCAGGGCAGTATTTGTTGTTTCATCCAAATTTGTGTATTCTTTAGTTTTGCTTCTATACATATTTTTCTTCCTTCGTACATTTAGAAATATGAATCAATAATCATATTCTGCCTCTCATCGATGTAGCTGAAATAAAATTCTTAGACTCTTCATTGCTTAGATTTGCTACAAACAGAGGAAAATTTGGACAAAACTCTTGCAATAAATAATCTTATCCATGATTTTATCTATGTGTGTTCTGAATCTTACATTTCTCGGTTGAGTTAAAACCTTTTCCATTTGTGCTCATTCATTTTACATCCACTTCAATGGAATTTCTTCTTCTGAATTGATTCAGGTTTTCTATCTAGTAATTATCGGAATCCCAATTGTTTGTTGTTCACTTTCCAATATCAAATTCTTGGGTTTATGTTATATCAAAACTATTTCAAAACACTTTCCGAGGCATTTTTCTGACATCAAAGAGTCCTATTTTATTTTATCTACTCAAAATCCTTGATCTCAGAAATTTCATAGAAGTCATGATGAACTATTATCATATCCGATTTCTGATATTATATTTTTAGCCAATATTAATTTTGAGCTTCCTTTTATCGGAACTCTCATTTAAAAATCTCTACAAGAAATATTTATTAAGACTTCCGATATTGGAAGTGAAAATGAATTAAAATTCCGAAAAGAATTTCCGTTGAAAACAATCAAATATCAAATAATAAAAGGCCCATACAATATCGGAATGTGAAAATATTGTAATTTTTATTTCATGAGTCCTATGATATGTCTAGCCCCTCTAATGTCTGACATGTTAATTCCTTTGATCACATAATATTATCAGACCTCAGAGTTCTTGTCACCTCGGGGCTCCTTTGAAAATGTTACAATATCTTAATATCTCTGATCTCCGATGGCATTGAAACCTTTGATATGACGTAATTAGAATATCGTTGTCTCTAATGGCATTGAAACCTCTGATATGACATAATTAAAATATCTCTAATGGTGTAGAAAGACCTTCGATCAAACTTCGATGGTTATGTAAAAGAGATGTAATATGTAAACTTTGGTCTTGAATTTTGAAATTTTATGAGAATCATGGAGTGAATATGAAATTTGAAATATTAAGAGAACAATCATCACTGTAAAATCACATCATTATTCTCATCTCTGATGGATTTTATTTACTTCAGATTCCTTGGACATGAAACATTCTTTCTTTTAGTTGACTGCATGCTTTGGTTTAGATTTAATAAATAATGATTTTGGGTTAATAAGATTTCAGAAAATTCAACTTTTTCATGTTTTTTCTAATTAAAAGAAGAGGTTATATTTTGTTGGAGAAAATGATATCTCTCAGGTAAGATTAAATGAAATTATCCAATGGTAAGTTTCATATGCCCACTTTCATTCATTTTTCATTTCTTTATTTTTGGTTTCAGTTCTGTTTTTAGTTTTTGCTTATATAAAACTTTGTTTTGCAGCTCTTCGTAAACTTTTTCACACCTCTACCAAATTAGATTTGGAGCTCATTCTCCTTGTTTGTTTTTTAGTTTTGGGAGCAACAGTATTGATTGTTCATCAAATCAACTAAACTGGGGAGTTTTAGAAACTTTAGTCTATTTCGCAGGAGGCAGAGACTTCTCATTTATCTTATTATTTGTCATCAGTTCTATTCACCATTTAATTTCAAAAACCTAATCGCTTATAACTCCTCAAGATAAAATTTAATAAATTCTCAACAAAAGAGAAATGTGTACATATGATTTTCTTCTTTTAATCTTTTGTTGAGACATTCTATAGTTGATCTTGTTGTAGTTGGTTCTCTAAATTTGAGATTTTTCTTTTAGCTTTTGCTTTCTTCTTTTTTACATTTTTGGGTTTGTTGATTTCTTTTTCACTTCAATTTGGAATTATTTTATTTTTGCTTTCGGTTTTGGCTTGGTGACTCCATCATGATTTATATGGAAGGCATTTTCCACACCCAACAATGGTTGGAATACATCGAAAATATTTACTCTGTCTATTTCAGTGAGTTTCATTTATCATTAAAGTTATATCTTTATGGAACTATAACTCCCTAATGCCTTAAAACTTTTTTCATGGAGGAACACACATCCTTTATAAGTCATGTAGTTCACCTTTTCAAAGGAAAGAACTGACCTGAGTTTAACTCAATGGATCCCTCCCTCACCTCCATTTTATAAAATCCTTTGATTGATAGTCGCGGGAAAAGAATTTGGAGTCAACATTATGGAATTATTATATCCATTAACATAAGTCTCTATTACCATCCCACCTCTTTCACTTACGTACATCATAAACTAAAAGCTCGCAAATGTGTTTATCGAAAGGGTGATTAAAAGAAGAAGCATGTGAAATACAAGTAAAATAAAATCATGTGGTCCTGAGGATGAACCACATTAGTTGGTTTGAAACGTTGAAAAAAATCCTAGTGATGTGACTAATCTAAAAGAAATTACTATTTACAAGAAAACTCGTCAGGGTTATGGACGCTCATTGGTAGCAGGGTTATGCTTGTATGGCATAAAAGATAACTTCGTCTGCGTAATGTTCAGACTCGCTGGCAAAAAAGCGATTTCAGAGACCATTCATAACAATGGATATATTCTTTATCAGAAAACCCTTATCTGTACCTTCTTTTGTTTTTTCATACAAGGTAATTTGAAAATAATTTTTTTTCCTAAAAATTTGGATTCATGATTTTTACTCGAGTCTACTTTTAGTACTTTTCTTTTCAAACTCATATTTCTTAATCTATTTATGTGGGACCCATGTGAAATATTTTATTGTTAGACGGTTTCATGGAATCCATTATTTTTAACCTTTGGGTAAATTAGAGTTCATTATCTTTAACTAGAGATAACTAGTTCTTCCCATGTGTCGGTAGTGTTGTAGTGAAAACTCAATCCCCCCCCCCCCCCATTTTTGACTTATTTATTTCAAATAATGGGGACCCTTTCCATAAATTTTTGGATAAATCACCTTTTTAATATTTTCTTTTGGTTAAGTATCCTACAATTTTCCCATTTTTTGTTTTCATCGGATTTCTATTTTGGTTGCTTCAATGAGTCTGAATTTTTACTAGCTTTCCATTGATACTTGTTTCATCCATTTGGTTACACAGTTTGCAAATGGTAGTCATCCAAAGTTCGATAAGTTTTACTATTTGGGTTAAAAGATGAACAAAATGTACATTATTTTAATTTTTGTAAATAAATTAGGAATTCATTTTAAACATTAATTCCTAGTTAATTTTTACTAATTATTTCATTTTTCACTAATGGTCCTACAAAATTGCCTAGCCAAATTGTAGAACAATTAAAATTATGTGTTTTGGGGGTCTCGGTAATTTATTCCAATTCCTAGTTTTAAAAGAAATTACGAAGCCTGAAATCTCAAAATTGCAGTGTAGTTGTAGTTCATTTTGTAGGATTTTTAATTACCAAAGTAGTTGTTGCTAATAATGGGTGAGTTACACACCAATTCGGCCCCACTTCACCTCACCTCCTCCCTTACTCCTTTACAAAAGTCCCAATGAAAAAATATCGATAAAAAATTCCCAATAAAACTCTCGATCGAAACTTCTGATACAAAAAGCCCGATAAAAATCCTGATATTTGAAAAGTCCCTATATTTTTCCTGATAAAAAAATATTTTCCGATATTTGAAGATTCTCAAAATCGGATATCGGACATCGGACATCGGCTTTTTTATTTGGTTCGTTTTTAAAAAGTTATGATTCTTGTAAGTTCTGATATCTGATATTTCCTCTACACATTTGGTTTGTCATTCAAATGGATCAAAACCACTTGTTAATTGTTTTTAATATGATTTTTTTCATTTTGTAATATATATGTTAATTATAATTTTAAACTAATTTTTAATACATTTAAATTTTTAATTAAATTTTTATTTTAAATGTATATAATTAGATTGTAATTAATTTAATTTAAAATTGTAATTATAATTAAATTAATATTTGTTCTTTTGTCGATCAAAAGACATGCATTATATTATCATAGCATAAACGTCAACAAAATACATCATCATTGCACCAAAATACAATGTCATAGTCTTAAGAGCTAGCACAAGCCTTGCTCTAAACAATAAGGAGCATGAAGAGGATCCAAGGCAATCGGTGTCTTTTGTTATTGCTGACACAAAAGAGCAAAAATACATATCTCGGAAATACACATTAAGGAGGGCGGTTGAGGGGAAACGTAGGAGGTGTAGAAAAGAAAGCATCGCGTACATGCATATGATAATATATGTATTCCACCCAAGTCTCCAGGGCACGAAGATGGTTGTTTGTGCATCGAAGTTGACGTCAGAGACCTTCTATAGTGTCCAGGATCTCATTCTGCATATTCTGGAGGTCATTGATGTAAGCAGCCAATTCATTCCTTTCATCGTATCTCTGCTCCCTCAATGTACCAATGTTGAGCTAGATGTTGTTCATTTGGGTAGCAATGGACTCCAAGGTGACCGGAGCTTCTACGTGGCCCGGGGAGCGACCTGGGGACATGGATATGTCCACATCGGAGTGGTGTATCTCAGTCGACTTAGAGTCCAAGCTGGGCTCTCCATGCAACTCGCGTTCATCCATTCATGGGTTGGCTTCTCCCCTATGGGTTGTTGATTTGTGTATCTTGGGAGATACTTTAGGCCCTAGGGTTTAAGGTTTGGAGGACAAAGTGTCACAAGGGCAGCTTGTGGGCTTGGAACCAAAGTATGGGGTTTTGGAACCCATCATGTTTTGGGGCAAAAGCATAATGGATTCATGTAATGTGATGGATGAGAATGATTGTGCTCAGAAAGATGATTCTAACACATCGAAAATTGTTTACACCTGAGGTGTTGTTAGAAAGATACGAATTTTTGAAGTTGACATAATATATATTGGATTTTCAAGTAGGCCAACTTGAAGAAAATTCCAAGTAGATGTGTCTCTTCATGTGAATTGGTTGGAGGCAGTAAAGCATATATATTGAGGATGAGTTGAGTCATTTAAGGCATCCATTTGTGGTAATATACCTCTAAGTATAGCTCTGAAATCTACATGGAGAAGGAGGCTTAGAGCAAGGTTTAGGAGGCTTCCCTAGATAGCATGGAAGGGTTGTATGGATAGCATATTTCTGAGGTTAGTTTAAGGGTTAGACAAATTTGTTTTGGTTTCTTTCAAGTGTGAACATAGAGCAAGGATTGTAGGAATCCTAGCCACAGTTTGAAGGGCTCAAAGGACAGCATCAGGAAGCCTAGACAACGTGATATTTTCTGTGATAAAGCCACCTTGTTGTAGGTGACAGCGTGGCCTATTTTAGGGTTGTTTTGGGCATGATAGGGTTTTTCTTGAGCTCAGTTTGTAGGGCATAAGAAGCCACAGAAAAGAGGAGCAAAGGCTTGTTGTTTAATGGTTGTTTGGGTGGTGTATAAGGGAGTCGCAGCTACAGCTAGCTACTGGGCTAGGCCACGGGGTGTAGCCAGCAACTAGAGGCCATCTAGGTGCTATGTTTGAGGTAAAACAAGCAGACAAGGGAAGTGTAGGAGTGAAAGCCTATTCCCTTGGTAAACTGTAGTATTTTGGAGGGCAGGTTGTTGAGTTGAGTAAAGGAGAAGGGTCGAAGGTCAATTCCCTAACTAGTGGTACAGTGACAGCAGTGCAGCAAGGTGAACAATAGTGTTTTGGAGGTGTATTGGGTCAAGGTATTTGACTGTGTTTGGATCAGATTATCAAGCAGCCTGTTGGAGCCAATTGGAAGACATTCTAGGGAGGGAAGGTGTCTTCCTAGATTCATATTCAGTAGTGATAGTATTGGATTCCATAGAGCTGGTTGGAAGGCAACGAGTTGGCTACCCAAAGTAGCCCTAGATGAGCTATATTGAAGGACGAAGAGAAGTTAAAGGTTGGGTGAAGGACGGTGCCAAAGTGAAACACTTTGATGGACTAAAGTTGTTGCTAGCATGGCAAATTAGAGCTCAAGAATTAAACATACCTAGATAGAATATGATGAGCCTATATTCATTGTAGCAGTTGTGACTTGCAGTAGTGTTAGGAGGCAGCCCTCTTGGATTCTCAACGTGTAGATGCCTTGATGGACTAAGGCACTACTAGTGAGAAGTACGGGTTTGACAGGCCGGTAGGACAAGATACGACATAAAAGTGTTGTATCCAAGTTTTTCATTGTATCTTGTATACCATAGACTATTGTATTATTCAGATTTGGTTTAATATAACGAAGATTGGTGATTGTACATTATTGTACAATTTTGTTTAAAATTGTGTATATTGTGCATATGTGATTTACTGCTTTATATTTCCGCTGTTAAAAGTAGTTTATTGTTGAGATTCTTGGTTTGGTAGCCTCAGTGATTTTAAGACTCTAACCTAGACCCAAGGTCATAGAAATTCAACATGGTATCAGAGCGTGTGTGAGCTACTTTGGAAGTCAAGTACATCAGAGTTGTGTGTAGTGAAGTACAGTGTGAGAGGTAGTTGGTCACATTGTGAGTGAAGGGTTCATTACAATGTCGAAGTTGCAGGTAGGTATCCGATATGAGGACAAGTTGGAGGGGTTATCTAAACATAGTCCATGGAAGGAAAGGATCAAGTTGATATTGCACGTCAACAGGATCTAGGATTTTGCTGAGAAAGAGATCAAGAATCCAACCGACTCTAAGGAGCTAAAAATATGAGAATATTTGGATGTGAGGGTGAAATTGGTCATCCTTGATGGTGTGAGGGATTCCCTGATACCTCATTTGTCTAAGAAGAACACCGCACATGATATGTGGATATCTCTTCAAAATTTATTCCAGAATAAGAACGAGAACTGGGTATTGGTATTGGAGGATAGTTGATGTCCACGAGTGAAAGTGTGTCCTCATATTTGACAAGATTGTATTAGGTCAAATATGAGCTTGCTGCCGTCAGTGTGACTATCTTAGATGGAGATATTGTAAGGATTACCTTGAAAGGGTTCACTGAGGAATGGAAGCACTTCATCAAAGGAATCATTGCGAGGGAGAAGCTGCCAGACTGGGACAGGTTGTGAGATGACTTCATTCGGGAAGAGTTGTGAGATGAGGATCTTCAGCCAAAGAAGAAAGCTTCATATGATGATGTGGAACTTGCATCATGAAAGAAGGGTAAGAAAAAGAAGGACTTGAGTAAATTCAAGTGTTTCAATTGTGGCGAGATGGGTCATTTTTTGTCAAGATGTCTGAAGAAGAAGGGATATGATGAGAAAAGAAAAGGGAAACAGGCCACCCTTATTTCCAATAAAGCAGAGATGGATGAGCTTGCTACAAGATTGGAAGATGAAGAGGAGGACTTTGCTATGATTTCTCATTTCTCCCAATGTAGTATCAAAGAGGATGGATGGTACATGGAAAGTGGTGAGACGAAGCATATGAAAGGGTCAAATGATATTTTTGAGACTTTAGCTGGATGGGACTTAAACTTGCACATGGTGTTGGGCAACAAGAGTCAGTTAGAGATCCGAGGATAGGGTATTGTTCCATTTAAAATGGAGACAGGACATATGATGTGGGTCCAAGATGTATTGTTTATACCATAACTTAGATATAATGTGCTCTTCATATCGATTATGGAGAAGAAGGGGTGTGAGATCTTGTTCGAATATGGGAAGGAAAGACTCAGGCTTATAGGCTTTAATTCTGATGGGATCGTACTCAAAGATAGAGATCATGGTCTCTACAGGTTGACTGCCTTGCCTGAGGATCGTGGAAAGAAGTAGGGACAGGTGCAGGTTCTAGAGAAGCAAGAGAAAATGTAGGTGTAGATGCAGGCTTCAGAGGAGGAGGCACTGGTTCCCAAGAAGAAGGTACACCTTTCCGAGAAGGTCCAGGTTCCAAAGACTCAAAAGGAGTCTATTTTGAGAGGGAACTTGCAAATTCAGAGGAATACTTTGTAACCTAAGAAGAGCACGTGGTCATTGGTGAGCAAGGGTGCTCCTACAACTGCTAAGAAGGAATCATGGAAAGAGTGCAAGATTTCAGGATAAAATGAAGAAGTAGGTTGCCTTTGGCAGTCACAACGACACTTCCAAGAAGGGCGTAGTTTCACCGAACATGGATTGTTGTGAATGTGAGTGCCACGTGTTGGGAAAGTGTTGCGAGTAGTGATGATGATGACAAGATACTTCCTAGTCTTGGAAGTACCTCCCTCGCTAAGAGGGAGTGTTGATTTGTGTATCTTGGGAGGTACTCCAAGCCCTAGGGTTCAAGATTTGGAGGATAAAGCACCACAAGGGTATCTTGTGGCATTGGAACCCAAGTATTGGTTTTTAGCACCCATCATGTTTTGGTGAAAACCCATGATGGATTAATGGCATGTGGTGGATGAGGATGATATTTCTCCTAAAGATGATTCCAACACATAGAAAATTATATGAATCTAAGTTATCTTTAGAGAGATATGAATTTTTGAAGTTGACCTAATAAATATTGGATTTTCAAGTAGGTCAACTTGAATAAAATTCCAAGTGGACATGTCTCTTCATGTGAACTCGTTGCAGGTAGTAAATCCTATATATTGATGATGATTTGAGTCATTTAAGGCATCCATTTGTGGCAATATATCTCTAAGTATAGCTCTGAAATCTGCATGGAGAAGGAGGCTTCCAACAATGTTTAGAATGCTTCCCTACACAGCGTGGAAGGTTTATATGGACAATATATCTCTCAGGTAAGTTTAAGGGTTATAGAAATCCATTTGGGTATGTTTCAAGAATGAATTTAGAGTAGGGATTGCAGGAGTCTTAGCTGCAGTTTGAAGGGCACAAGGGACAACGTGAGGAGGCCTCGACAACATGATATTTTCTGTGATAAAGAAACATTGTTGTAGGTGACAATCTGGCTTATTTTAGGGTTGTTTTGGGCATGATATGGATGTTTTTGAGCTCAGTTTGCAGGGAAGAATAATCCACAAAAAACAAGAGGAAAGGGTTTTTCTTTAAGGGTTGATTGTGTGGTGTATAAGTGAGTTGCAACTATAGCTAGTTGTTAGGCTAGGCCGTGGAGCATAGCCAGCAGCTAAAGGCCATGTAAGTGTTGTGTTTGAGGTAAAACAATTAAATAGGGGTAGCGTAGAAGTGGAGGCATATTCCCTTGGTAAACCATAGTATTTTGGAGGGCTGGTTATTGAGTTGAGTAAAGGAGAAGGGTTGAAGGTTGATGTCGTAACCAGTGGCACAGTGACAGCGGTGTAGAAAGGTGAAAAACAATGTTTTGTAGGTGTATTGGGTCAAGTTATTTGACCATGTTTGGATCAGATTCTCAAGCAGCTTGTTCAAGCCAATTGGAAGACATTCTGGGGAGGGAAGGTGTCTTCGTAGGTGCACCTTCAGTAGTGATATTATTGGGTGTCATAGAGCTGGTTGGAGGGTAGTGAGTTGGCTACCCAGAGTAGCCCTATATGAGCTATGTTGAAGGACAAAGAGCAATTGAAGGTCGGGTGAAGGACGGTGCTGAAGTGCAACACTTTGATGGACTAAAGTTGTTGCTATCATGGAAAATTGGAGCTTGGGAATTAGACATACCGAGAGAGCATATGATGAGCCCGTGTTTATTGTAGTAGATGTGACTTGCAGCAGTGATAGGAGGTATCCCTCCTGGAGTCTCGATGTGTAGATGCCTTGATGGACTAAGGCATTACTAGTGAGCAGTATGTGTGCAATGGACTAGCAGGACAAGATACAACATAGAAGTATTGCATCCAAGTTTGTCATTGTATATTGTATACCAAAGACTATTGTATTATTCAGATTTGGTTTAATATAATGAATTTTGTTGATTGTACATTATTGTACAATTTTGTTTAAAACTGTGTATATTTTTCATATCTAATTTATTTCTTTATATTTCCATTGTGCAAAATTGTTTATGGTTGAGATTATTGGTTTGGCAGCATAACTGATTTTAAGACTCTAACCTAGAACCAAGGTCATGGAAATTCAACATGGGCACAACCTTGTTGTCGAGGCATATATCCAACACCACCACCATTGGTCACACCACCACAGGGAGCATGCTCCCTGCCCTAACAAACACACCACACAACTCTGAATTTCTTATACTAAAATGAAATTCCACTTACAATACTAGATTCAAAGAGCCCTATGTCTCGAACACCAGCACCATAGCCATAACTTACAAAGAAGTAGGAAGGTGCACCCTTGGTACCAGAGTCCACTGAGCATGAACCATTCCAAAGCTGGCACCTAAAGATTCTCTCCCCAACTAATTGACGATCCATTGAATCTTCCTCGAACCAAAGATAGAGCCAGACTGAGGAATTATGTATGCTCCCATCCCACACATTCCAGCCCTAAAACGAAATACTCTTTCACACCGGACAGAGAACTCTTCCCCATGGATCTGATGGCTAATATTTAAGTAGGTGCCAACTCTCCTCCCAGCCACATTTGACGTGCTCATCCTATTCTTCTACCCCAAGCTATAGCCTAAGCTGGGACACTAACAAACCACATCTCTTCCTCTCCCAGCACTCTCTCCTCATTTCCCAATGCCTTCCAATGGCCACCTTGATGTCCCTATGTGGCATTAAGTATCACTCACAAGGAATGTGGTATTGGTCCCAACGAACCTTCATTGCAATCATGTGGTGCATGGAAGACACTATGGCTCCTCGATTCGTTGCAGCACCAATTGTCTCCCATTTTAATCACCCCTATTGAGATTAAATTAATGTTAATTAAGCAATAATTATTAATTTAATTTAGGATTAGATTTTAATTAAAATTTTCTAATTTTGGACTATTGATTTCTAGTAGCATCGGATGTGCTCTAAGTCTAAAAATTTTCAGGGAGGCTTGGGCACATTTATTCCAAAGAACCCAAAAACAGTTTTGGTATATTCCACCTAGACAGTTTTATTAAAATAACTAATTATTTTTAAAGGGACCCTAAGTCTAAACATAGGAAAATAAATAATTAAAGGGTATTAATATAAATTGTGGGTATTAAAATGATCTTAGCCATTGATTAGCTTCTAATATGGGTTGTTGAATGTCAACCAGGAGATTATTTAAGGAGGCTTGAGGTTCATTTGGAAAGACACACAGAAAGTTCAGAAATTCGATTTTTTGAAGCAGAACAGAGGAACTTCCGAGAGAATTTCAATTATGAGCTTTTGCAATGAGGAGCAGGGATAGTTGGGTTGGAGTGTCTTCTCCAGAGCCCAGGATATGTAGAAGAGAGGAAGAGAGACACTAGGAGGAAATAGCATAGACCCAAGAGGGGTTGACGCTGGGCCAAAAGGTCCCAAGCAGTGCTTAACAGAGAGCCAAAAGGGTTCACGTACAAGCAGTGCAGTCTTCCAACAGAAGTCTGAGATTTGTCAGGAAATTGACATCTAAGCTGGGAGGGTTGATGTCTAAGATCTAGGAGGCTAGTAGACTCAGCGCAGATATGACGTAGAGCCTTTGAGGTTGACGCAGGACCTACGTAGGGCCGATGTAGAGATAGCTGGGAAAATTTGTTCAGTTTTTGGATCAGTCGAGACTTGCCAGGTAGAATGTTTGTTTTTGGCCTTTTCTTTGAGATCTTCAAAACGAGGTATTATGACAGCCAAACAGAGATTGTATGCAAAATTTACGACCCACAGAAGTTAATGTAGCAATTTACCCAAACGGGGCCCACAATTTTGGTGCTTCATCTCCTAGGGTTAGGTTTTTGGATGTTTAGGGTTTTCCATTGTTTCTCAATACTAAATAGGCATTTGAGACTCATTGTAACATAGTTCAGAGGCATGTAGCTTCCACATCTCTTCTTAGAGATAAGCTATCATCATCCTAGCTAGTTTATTTCCATTTCTATTTGTAAGCATATTTCAGTATTTGATATTAATGGAATGAAGTATTATTTCTGTTGCATCTTTGTATTTATGGTTATCTCTATAATTTGTTTCATTCTTGTTTAAATCCATATCAATATTGTAGGTGAAGAAAGAAGAATAGTACCAAAGAACCCAACGCTGAGCAGAAGAGGGAGATCGAAAAAGTTGCCTGGCGCAGTAGTTTGAAACCCCAGAGGGTTTGCGCAATCCTAACCGGAGGGCTGATTTTTGAGGCAGTCTCTCTCTGAGTGAGTTGACAAAGAGGAAGGACTCCCAGTTCGAAATATTGTCGAGGCAAAGGGAGTAGCGCTGAAGCCTCAGCATGAGGAGAAGCTGGTGGGACGTAGTATTTTCTGTAGATCATTTTACTAGGCAAAAAGACGTCATAAGAGAAGGAAGAATCATGGTCAAGGGAATTTCTTCCTCAGTAAGTCTTCCTGTCAAGAATTCCTTTTTCTTATTGGCTAAGCAGTAGCAGTAAGAAAAAGAGAGGATATTTTAAACATATTTGGTAGAGATGGAAACCAGTGGATTGATGGATCATGATAGGTTGGACGTAGCATGCAAATATGTCATCTGGAGGAAAGGATGTCATTCCTTCTAAATGAGCATGCCCTAAAGACATATGTAGATAGCGTGGTGGTTGTGCCCACAGATGCAGATCTGTTGAAGAAGTACCGAGGTGAGATAGCGAAGGTGAAAATAATGATCCTCAACGGAGTGAAGCATCATGTGGTCTATCACATCGCTAGCAGAGGGACTTCTAAGGAGATGTGGGACGCATTGTCTATGTTATATCATGGATCTTCTAAACAGTAGAAGATGTACCTAAAGCAGAATATTAGATCTCCTCAAATACAGAAAGGGGAGCATGTGGATCCATTCCTCACAAAGCTTCAGGAGACCCGTGATGAGTTATCCATTGTGGCGTCTACACCTCAAGACCCAAAGTTGGTTAGACTAGCCCTAAATTTTGTCTCAAATAAGTGGAAAGTATTTTTCCAGAGCATCCTGGGCAGGTAAACTTTTCCAAATTGGGATGAGGTATGGGTAGCTCTCAAACAAGAGGAGTTGAGGAGAGACTTGGTCAAGTGCAAGCTTGACGAAAGCAGCAGCATTGGGTCGAAGCTAAAGGAGGAGGAGGATAATATAGCCCTTGCATCGAAGGGGTAGCAAGAGCAATGGAGACATAAGAAGGGCATCTCGAAGATAAAGTGCTTCAGGTGTGGTGAGATGGGTCACTACACAAATCAGTGTCCTCTCTGAAAGAAGGACAAAGATGAGAAGCACAACCCAAAGGTTGAGCCCGTGAAGATAGAGGAAGACGAGTTCTCTATGACAACCGAAATACCTCCAAGAGGGAGGTGGGCTGATTTGGAGTTGTAGTCTGAAAGAGCTACAGATGGGCAAGATCCTTGAGGAGCCCAACTCTTGGATCAATTCCTTGCTATGGAACCCCATATTAGAAATAACAGTATGGACTACTGTTGGATGGTGCCAAGGAGTGTAAGAGAGACAGTTGTAGTGGGTAGGAGCGCCAAAGACTGAACAGTGCAAAGCATAGTTAGCAGCAGTGCAGATGGTAGAGAGCATAGGTCAACAGCAACGCAATAGATTTAGAGGGTTGGTGCAGAGACTAGCAGCAGTCAAGCTCTAGCATTCACATGGTATCATATTGAACATAATCAGTTTAGTAATTTGGGATGTTTTTCTGTTGTCGATGGAGTAGCAGCAACAGTTTGTAGTGCAGGGGCAGTTGGCAGTGGCAGTACTAGTAGCAGCACAGATGCAGCATTTGTGCAGTGGTTGATGGACATCAAGTTAGACATCAGTAGTGCAGAGGATGATGTTATGAAGTTAGAGTAATGTTTCAGTGGGAAGAATTGCTAGAGCACATTCCTGGCTAAGAGGGAGTGTTGATTTCTGGTAGCATCGGATGTGTTCTAAGTCTCAAATTTTGCAGGGAGGCTTGGGCACATGTATTCCAAACAACCCAAAAATAGTTTTATTAAAATAATTAATTATTTTTAAAGGGACCTTAAGTCTAAATTTACGAAAATAAAGTAATTAATGGGTATTAATATAAATTGTGGGTGTAACTTCTAGAAGAAGACGAGGATCAAGCATAAATGATCTTAGCCATTGATTAGCTTCTAATATGAGCCATTGAATGTTAGAGAGGAGATCATTTAAGAATGCTTGAGGGTCATTTGGAAAGACACACAGAGAGTTCAGAAGTTTGAATTTTTGAAGCAAAGCAGAGGAGTTTCTGGGAGAATTTCGATAGTGAGCTTTTGCAATGAGGGGTAGGGATAGTTGGGTTGGAGTATCTTCTCCACAGCCCAGGATATGTGGCAGAAAGGTAGAGAGACACCATGAGGAGGCAACTCTTACCCAAAATGGGTTGACATTGGGCCAGAAGGGCCAATGTAGTGCTTGACGCAAAGCCAGAAGGGCTAGCGCAAAAGCAGCGTTGTCTTCTAGCGAAACTCTGAGATTTACCAAGGAATTGAGGTCTGAGCGAGGAGGGTTGACATCAGGGCTCCAGGAGGAAAGTAGACTCAGAACAGAGCTAACACAGAACCTTTGAGGTTGACATAGGGCCTATGCAAGGACAGCGTAGAGATAGTTGGGGATAGTTGGTTTAGTTGTTGGATCAACCAGGACTTGTCAGGTAGAGTGAGGTAATCTCACTAAGCTTTTCTCCCAACTTATTTCTCTACAACTGGATTTCCATAAGGGCATCTAGAGTTGTAAAATATTGCCAAATAATAAAAACCCTCAGAGATGTAGCACAGGTTTCCTGCATTGGGTTTTTCCAGGGACATTTGTCCAAAAAATACTCCATCACTTGTGTGGATTTTTCTCTATTGTGTTGTTCTTGTTTTGGGAAAATTTATTAATTAAGTGAAGGTTGCAGCTGTATTAGCTTCAATATTTGTTGTAGGAAACATTAAATAATTTGTTTCAGTATTAACAAATAGGAGAAGTTTAATCAGTTGTTGCAGTAGTACATTCAGGTGGGATTCTCGAATTTTCACATGGTATCAGAGCATTCCAGGTGAAGCAAGAAGAACAGTTCCAGAGAAACCAGTGCTGAGTAGAAGAGGGAGATCGAAAAAGTTACAGGGGGTAGGAGTTCCAAACCCCAGAGGGTTTGTGCAGTCCTAGCAGGAGGGCTTATTTTCAAGGCAGACTCTCTCTGAGTGAGTCGACAGAGAGGAAGGACTCTCAATTTGAAAGTTTGTCGGGGCAGAGGGTGTAGTGTTGAAGTCTCAGTGTGAGGAGAAGCTAGTGGGATGCAGTCTTTTTTGCTGGCCATTTTGCTGGGTAGAAAGACATCATAAGAGAATGAAGAAGGATGGTTGAGGAAATTTCTTCCTCAATAAGACTTCCTGCCAAGAATTTTGTTTTCTTATTGGCTGAGAAGCAACAATAAGAACCAGAGAGGATATTTTCAACATTTGTGGCAAAGATGGAAACCAATGGATTGAGGGATCGAGATAGGTTGGACGAAGCATCTAACTATGTCATATGGAATGCAAGGATGGCAATCCTTCTATATGAGCATGCCCTCAAGACATATGTCAGCAACGTGGTGGCTATGCATGTAGATGCAGACCCATTGAAGAAGTACTAAGCTGAGATTGCGAAGGCGAAAAGAATGATACTCGATGGAGTGAAGGATCATGTCGTTTTTCACATCCCTAGAAGAGGGGCTGCTAAGGAGATGTGGGATGCATTGTCTACATTATATCAAGGATCTTTGAAATAGCAGAAGATGTACTTAGAGCAAAATTTGAGATCTGCTCAGATACAAAAAGGGGAGCGTGTGGATTCATTCCTTATGAAGCTTCACGATAACTATGTTGAGTTATTTGCTATGGGGTCTACACATCAAGACTCATAGTTGGTTATATTGGCCCTAAATTATGTCTCATATGAGTGGCAAGTCTTTTTCTAGAGTATCCTGGGCAGGGCGATTTTGCTGAATTGGGATGAGATGTGGGCAGATTTCAAACAAGAGGAGCTGAGGAGAGACTTGGTCCAGTGCAAGCTTGATGGAAGTAGCAGCAGTGGGTCAAAGCCCAAGGAAGAGGAGGATAATGTATCCCTCACATCAAAGGGGCAGCAAGAGCAGCGGACACAATAGAAGGACCTCTCGAAGATAAAGTGCTTCAGGTGTGGTGAGATGGGTCACTACACAACTTAGTGTCCTCTCAAGAAGAAGGACAAAGATGAAAAGCATGATCTGAAGGTTGTGCCCGTGAATATAGAGGAAAATGAGTTCGCCATGATAACTGAAATACCTCCAAGAAGGAGGTGGGTTGATTTGGAGTTGTAGTCCGAAAGAGCTACAGATGGGTAGGATCCTTGAGGAGCCCACCTCTTGAATCAATTCCTTGCTATGGGAGCCCAGATCAGAAGTAGCAAGATGGACTAGTCTCAGATGGTACCCAGGAGTGTCGGAGAGATAGTTATAGTGGCTATGAGTGCCAAAGACTAAATAGCACATACCAGAGTTGGAAGTAGTGGAGATGGCAAAGGGAAGAGGTCAACAACAGCGCAGTAGATTCAGAGGGTTTGTTCAGAGACTAGCAGTAGTCAGGCTCCAACATTCACATGGTATCACACTAAACACAGTTAGTTCAGAAATTTGGGATTTTTTTTGTTGTTGATGGAGCAGCAGCAATAGTTTTCAGTGCAGGTGCAGTTGGTAGTGCCAGTGCCAGCAGCGGCACGAATTTATAATTTTAGAGGGAGTTGGAGTGTCGATGTAGTGGTGATAGTGGCAGGGTCAGCTGTAGTACAGATGTAGCATTTGTGTAGTGGTTGATGGATAGCAATTCAGACATCAGCAGTGTAGAGGATGATGTTATAAAGTCAGAGTAATACTTTAGTGGGAAGCATTCTTAGAGCACATTCCTCACTAAGAGGGAGTGTTTATTTCTAGTAGCATTGGATGTGCTCTAAGTCTCAAAGTTAGTAGGGAGGCTTGGGCACATGTATTCCATATAACCCAAAACGCGTTTTGGGAAATTCCACCCAAAAAAAGTTTTATTAAAATAATTAATTATTTTAAAGGTACCCTAAGTCTAAACTTAGGAAAATAAAATAATTAAAGGGTATTAATATAAATTGTGGGTGTAACTTCTAGAAGAAGATGAGGATCAAGCATAAATGATCTTAGCCATTGATTAGCTTCTAATATGGATCGTTGAATCTCAATGAGGATATTATTTAAGCAGGCTCAAGAAAGACAGACAGAGAGCTCAGAAGTTTGATTTTCTAAAGTAGAGAAGAGGAGCTGTCAGGAGAATTTCGGTAATGAGCTTTTGCAGGGAGGGGCAGGGATAGTTGGGTTGGGGTATCTTCTATAGAGCCCAGGATATGTAGTAGAGAGTAGAGAGACACTAGGAGGAGGCAGCGTAGAACTAGGATGGGTTGACCCTAGGCCAAAATTGCCCACTTAGTGCTTGATGCACAGCCAGAAGGGCTCACGGAAAAGCAGCGCAGTCTTCCAACATAATTCCTAGATTTATCGGGGAATTGATGTCTCAAACGGGAGGGTTGATGGTGTAAAAGCTCCAAGAGGCAAGTATACTGAGTACATAGATGACATAGATCCTTTGAGGATGACACAGGGCCTATGTAGGGAAAGGGCAGAGATAGTCGGGGACAATTGGCTTAGTTGTTGGATCAGCCGGGACTTGCCTGGTATAGAGTGAGGTAATATCACTAACTTTTTATGCCATTTTATTTCTCTGTAACTAGATTTCCATAAGGGAATCCAGAGTTATGTTCAAAAAACTATTGCATAATAATAAAAACCCTCATAGTTGTTGCCCCGGTTTTCCCGTATTGAGTTTTTCCAGGGACATTTGCCCAAGAAATATTGTCACTTGTGTGGATTTTTCTCTATTGTTTTATTCTTGTTTTGGGAAAATTAATTAATTAAGTTAAGGTTTTAGTTGTATTATCTTTGATATTTTTTCTAGGAAACAGTAAATAATTTGTTTCAGTAATTAACAAATAGAAGAAGTTTAATTAGTTGTTGTAGTAGTAGATTCAGGTGGGATTCTTGAATTTTCACATGGTATCAGAGCATTCTAGGTGAAGCAAGAAGAACAGTGCCAGAGAACCCAGTGCTGAGAAGAAGAGGGAGATTTAAAAAGCTATAGGGGGCAACAGTTCAAAACCCCAGAGGTTTTGCGTAGTCCTAGCCAGAGGGTTTGTGTAGTCCTAGCCAGAGGTTTTATGCAGTCCTAGATTTCTTCTATATGTGGACTAGGTCTTTGTAGAACATTCTCGTTACAAATATTGGAATAACCATATTTTTTGTTATTGTTATCACAATTATCATCCATGTTTGTTGTAATTAATTTTATTGAATCAACAGTTCCAACAAACACTTCAACAAAACTCTCGTGATCTCATGCTACACAAAAGACAACATTCGGGAGCTGCTTAACTCCTCCTTTATGCAACATGAAATCATAGATGAAAAATAAATTTTAGCTTTTATGATCTTCAACAATTATTTCAATGATGAGTATTTATACTTGATTTAGTTTTGTTAATAAATCAAGACCAGTTTTTTTTTTAGATATTCACTTCCAATTTTCAATACATGGACTTTTGCATGGTCATATTCAAAACTCAATGTTTCAGTTCCCTCTTCTCTTGACAATACTTCAACATTCCAAGATGATGATTCTATAGATGATTAGTCTCATATTTCTCCAATAATAGCTTCTGTTACTGTGAAATTTCTTGGAAGGTGTACCAAAAACATTTCACTTAAGTGACTAGGTGACAAGTGACAGTGTGCATGCACCTCAAGGTGACATCATGCTAAAGTGAACTCCTACCTCCATTGCAACTGGTTTCATTGGTTTGGCCCCTTCATCCAACTTGTCTGCTAACATGCACATGGTCTTCTTGGGTGCGGCTGAACTGACAACACATTGATGCATAGTGTCCGTGTTGATCTTCAAGTGTGTGTTGGTGGTGATGCGCATCAACTTTCCGAAGTACGTGTTCAACTCCAGTTCGACTTGCTTCTTGTCTTCACCTTGGTGATTGTATTGAATGGGTTGGATTTCATGTGTGCGCATAATGACATGCACGCTGATGAATCCCTTGCATGCAATCAACAACACTACTAGCCACGTCTACTCTATGTCAGCTGCTAGGATGGATCTTTAACTTGTACGAGTGAAGTTTCATCCGTGAGTGCATGTTGTGCCCGATGTTGTTCCTGCTCCTCCTGCAACTCATTCATCTATCTATGCAACTTCATGTTCTTCCTTGAGTTGCTACTTCAGCAAATGAAACTCCTTCTTTGTTCCATTCCCTATCTTCACATGATCTTCATGTCATGTCGTCACCTCATAGCCTGAGTCTCCAAAGTTTCTTTCATCATCGGTGGATCTGCTTGAGCTTGCAACTTTGTTCTGCCTTTGTGTTGTCAAAAACCTTCCTCTTTCATTCATTGCATCCACTGCATTTGCTACGTTCGGTGCATTTGGTGTCCTTGTCTACAAACAACTTGATGTCTTCGTGAGTAGGCAAGCTCATAGACACTTTATTGACTGCATCTCTAGGTGTGCTCTAAACGTTGTCTTCAACTCTACTCTCTTGGAAACCATTGTACCTACACTACTGAGAGGGAGATGAGCACTTGCAATACCTGGGGACATGGCAACACTCATGGCAAGAAATCTATCAGTCGAAAACAAAAATGAACTTAAGAATTGACTTGCAACATACCTGTGTGACTGATCATGAAGGTTGTGCAATTTTAGCCGAGAAGTTGGGAGACTCACTGCCAAGACTACACAAGGCACAGTCTTGGCTACTGGGAGACTAAATGATTGCTGGAACTGCACAATGCATAGTCCATTCTGGCTACTGACTTCTGGGATTTGCGCAAAGTGCAATCTCATCTAGAAATGGTTGCAGGCTCAGTCACTGTCCCTCAGGATTGCACAAAGTAGGCATGGGGAACAATTTCTGGGCAAGAATTCACATTTCTAGAGAGGAAGGCAGAGCCTTCACTCTCACGATTGCATAATGTTGTCTTGGTGAGGCTCTTGGTGAGGTAGATTCCAGGTCGAGGTTGGCAAGAATTGTCGATGGGAAGCTGAAAGTGAATGTGAGTGTGAATGCATGTTGATACGAAGTGTAAGAATAAGTGAATGATCATGCATGAAAATGGTGAATGAAAAATTCAGAAAATGGAACAACATGCATGTGGGTGAGGTGAGTTGCCAAATTGGTGACCATTCGCGAAAAACAGTTTCATGCATGTGACAACAGTTAGATGTTGACGAAAACTGAAATGGTGCTAAGATAAGATAATATACATGTAAATTATGGCAAGCCTTCAAATAAATCAAGAAAATAGTACTCATACAAGTGAAAACACAAAAAGCAATAGAAATGCAACACAAGGCATGGGAAGCGGGCTTACTCCAAAACAGCTGAGTTGAATGTGCCATCTGCTCCTAGATGTGATGTGGGATGTTAGAGCTGCAAGTTTGATGTGAGGAATGAGCTCTGTAGTGTCCAGTTAATGAGTCTTGATAACATTGAGGTTGTGACGTGCATGCCACAAATCTAGGGAAAGTGACACCTAGTGGGAGGTTTCTGAAATGATCCTTGCATATAACCTCCAACTGATAAATATTGATCCATGAAACAATGGATGCCTTTGCATGTTGCCTTGGGAGAAGAAGCCCATGCATGAAAATCTATTTTGCTCAATCCCGGAGGGAACCGGTTAACTCAGCTGCACATGCAAGAGACTACTCGACTGCTTGAAGGAAATGCACATTTCTGGCTAGGTGTTGGTCTGAATGCCCAGGATATTTGTGCAATTTCTAGGCAAATCAGCTGACTACTTCCCATATTTGCACAAATTCTAGGTTGAGCATCCCTACTGGGGAAAATTGGGCAATTCCTCCTGGGAGTGTTGATTGCTAGGATTGCGCAATCTTGGAGCCCAACAGACTGCCAGACAGGATTGTGCAATTTTTAGGAGGAAGAGGGATCCCAACTTATTGAGAGAAAAATAGGTTTCTCCAGCAGAGAAGTAGTTTATTATACCTCTGTTGTGCATGTTAAGGTTTTCCCCCTCACCTTACTCTACTTGACTGAGCTGACAAGGGTTAACCCAAAAACAACCAACTAGAGTAGGTGACACTAGTTAGCACACAAGCATTGTGTTTTCACCAAGGTTCACTTCAAAAAATACGTATTTTCCATCGACATATCATGGACTGAAAGTACCAATTTCTTCATACAGAGGTAGGATGATAGATAACCAAGTAGTGATAGCAGCACAAGGCCTCTTGTACTTTACCCAACTTGCTTCAAGAGTCATACATGATTTCATGCGAAACTATCCTACGAAATGAAACAAGTGAACTAACAAACAACAAGGCAAAGAAAGAGCAGAAGCAAAAGTGAAAGCAAAGCAAGTAAAAATACAAGCAAGCAGACAAACAAACAAACAAACAAAGTAAGAAAACAGACATGCAAGGAAACAAGTCAAAAGCAAACACTACTCCTACTCCTAAGTTAACGGTGCATGGGTCATCTCACGTGAAGTGATACTTCCAATGCAACCATCGGTGCATTGGTTGACCCATGTTGGTGAAGGCATGGTTCGCGAAAAAGACAGTTATGCGAATCAGCAAACAAGAAAGATATAACAGTGAAGCAAAACACACTCTGAGCTTACAAGTGACCATAGAACAACGATGAGTGAAAGTACATGACATGCATTCTATGGTGCTACCATGATGTTGTGCTACACTGCATGCAGATGTTGAGTGTATGCATTCTCTTGACTGTGACATGCAAGAAAACATGAGAAAGGTGGACCACTTTTTTGTGCATGTGTGCTTGTTGTGTAAGATTCCTCCAATGCATGAGCAATGGGATCCAGTAGTCCGAGTGAAGGAAGTGAAATATGGGTGTTTGGTTGATACTCAATCCAAATCAGAGAGTGATGAGAAGCCTCGATTGTTTCAAAAATCTCCTGACTGGAAGTGAAACCAACCTTAATATAGCGAGGGCCTAACATAACCATCAGCTCAGGCTGAGGTGCCTCGACAGTCTGGGGGTTTTCGACTTTGTTGACAGATAGATCATTGTAGACTAGTGTCTTGGATAGATTAACAATGGTTTAATCATCATCATGATTGGATGAGGAAGTGAATAGATCACAACAACCAAGATCAAAAAATTCAGGATGTTTGTCGGCATCCTCATGGTTTGATTAATTGGGCACAGGGGTAGATGAGAAGTAAAGATGTTCACCCTATGTGTTTTCAAGAAAGATAGATAACAAAATAGATGTATTTTCTGAGTAAGATGTGTCATCTCTGCACTATAATGACATATTGACATCCAACATGTCCTATGAATGAGCGAAAGTAGAAGAATCCAGGAATGGGTTTTCACAGGGGAAATCAGCAGTAGCAGAATCACAAGGGATGTCAGGATGAAACGGATGAGGCGGATGAGGTGCAGCTAGAAGAGATTTATCCTTCACCACGAGTTCTCATTTATGTTCCCACACACACTCATCATGAATGATGGCGCAGGTTGGCTACATAACACCAACTCCATCAACATCTTGATCCTCATTCACAACAAGTGAGGAGTACAGAATGGGAGAACACAAGATAGTACAATATGGAGAATCAAAATAATGCGAGGACAAAGGTCAAGGGAATGAATCCCGTGACAACCAACAAGCTTTCTATCCAAATCTTCACAAATCTCAAGAGCAGGTGGGGTGGGAGGATGTGATAGTTCAACCAAGGTGTGTGCATGATCTCCGACATCTCTTTGCGGTGGTGGAGTTGTTTGATGAGGTGAAGCCGGACAGTCACTTGTGACAATGACTGTGCCTACCTGTGATTTTGTAGCTCCATCACCGAAGTGTGTTGAGAAGGGTTCAGATATGTGAAGAAGATACTCAAATATTCCATCAAGAAATTCCCAATCAATATCATCTTCTAGGAATCAGTATCATCTTCTAGGAATCAGTATGCAATATTACAAAAGCGTGAGTGAAACTATTCAACAGATTCATCGAGTGCTTTTTCGTAATTTCAGAATATCTTTGTTGAGTGCTTTACAGTCATAGTGATGGAAACTTGGTTTATCTTTGTGACCAGATGAGTAAGAGAACAAATAGATTTTCCAAGCAGCGTGGCACACAAGTGCATTGGGTGCCCTCGAAGCATGTAGATGAACAGCGTGCATCTCATGTATTCTTTAAAGAATCCATGTCTTTCACATGAGCCTACAACGCTGACCACGTACCTTACCAAGGCAATGTAACCTCCACCATCAAAAGTTTTATGAGACAAGTTATCCAAGAGTTGTTCTGAGATGATGAAATCATTTCCATAAGACATAAATTTCAGAATAGAAACTCGATTGTTAACCATGATAGATGTGTAGAGATTCAAAACTAATGTGAGGACTCAGCTTGTCATCTGGCCCTCCTTCTAGTGCCAAAATGTTGATGGTGTTGGACCTGCCAACATGTAAGGGGATCTCCCCAATAAGAACTCCCAATCAGACCTCAAACCGTTTGGTGTAGGAGTCCCAGCAGTGGGTCGTATGGTAATTCCTTGACTGCGATGTCGCATAGAGGCAAGTCAGATAACTATGTTAGTAGCAAGGGTGTGATCGTTGCAGTGAGTCAAGGAATGTGTATGAGAGGTTCTAACATAGGTGGGTTGATATGAGGGTGAAGGTGAGTTCTAGGTTGAAAGGGATCAGTCCCAACCCAACTAGGAACACACAACACACGGGACATACACAGCTTCCGGTGGAGCAGTCCACATGGGTGATGAAGTCACAACATACAAGGTAAGATAACGTTAATATGATGAAATATTAAGAGAACAATCATCACTACAAAATCACATCATCATTCTCATCTCTAATGGATTTTATTTACTTCAGATTCCTTGGACATGAAACATTTTTTTCTTTTAGTTGACAACTTTCTTTAGTTTAGATTTAATAAATAATAGTTTTGGGTCAATAAGATGTCAAAATTTTCAACTTTTCATGTTTTTTTCTAATTAAAAGAAGAGGTTATCTTTTTTTGGAGAAATGATATCTCCCAGGTAAGATTAAATGAAATTCTCCAATGGTAAGTTTCATAAGCCCATTTTCATTCATTTTTCATTTCTTTGCTTTTGGTTTCAGTTTTCTTTTTAGTTTTTGCTCATATAAACTTTTTTACAACTCTTCATAAGCTTTTTCACACCTCTACCAAATCAAATTTGGAGCTCATTCTCCTTGTTTATTTTTTAATTTTGGGAGCAACAGTATGATTGTTCATCAAATCAACTAAACTAGGGAGTTTTAGAACCTTTAGTCTATTTCGCGGTAGGCAGAGACTTCTCATTTATCTTATTATTTTTTATCATTGTTATTCACTCTTTAATTTCAGAAACCTAATCTCTTATAACTCCTCAGGATAAAATTTACTAAATTCTCAACAAAAGATAAACGTGCACATATGATTTTCTTCTTTTAATCTTTTGTTGAGACATTCTATAGTTAATCTTGTTGCTGTTGGTTCTCTATATTTGAGATTTTTCTTTTAGCTTTTGCTTTCTTCATTTTTACATTTTTTGGGTTTGTTGATTTCTTTTTCACTTCAATTTGGAATTATTTTCTTTTTGCTTGGCGACTCCACCATGATTTATGTGGAAGGCCTTTTCCTCACCCAACAATGGTTGGAATACATCGGAAATCTTTACTTTGTCTATTTCAGTGAGTTTCATTTATCATTAAAGGTATATATTTATGGAACTATAAATCCCTAATGCCTTAAAACATTTTTCATGGAGGAACACACATCCTTTATAAGTCATGTAGTTCACCTTTTCAAAGGAAAGAACTGACTTGAGTTTAACTCGATGGATCCCTCCCTCCCCTTCATTTTATAAAAGCCTCTGATTGATAGTCATGGGAAAATAATTTGGAGTTAACATTATGGAAGTATTATATCCATTAACATAAGTATCTATTACCATCCCACCTCTTTCACTTACGTACATCATAAACTAAAAGATCGCAAATGTGTTTATCAAAAGGGCGATTAAAAGAGGAAGCATGGGAAATACAAGTAAACTAAAAGCATGTGGTCCTGAGGATGAACCACATTAGTTGGTTTGAAATGTTGACCAAATCCTAGTGATGTGATTAATCCGAATGAAATTACTATTTACAAGCAAACTCGTCGGAGCTATGCTTGTATGACATAAAAGATATCTTCGTTGGGGTACTATTCAGACTCGCTAGCAGCGAAGCGATGTCATAGACCATTCATAACAATGGATATATGTTTTATCAAAAAACTCCTATCTGTACCTTATTATGTTTTTTTCATACGAGGTAATTTTAAAATAAAAAGAAATTCCCAAAAATTTGGATTCATGATTTTGTCTCGAGTCTACTTTGAGTACTTATCTTTTCAAACTCATATTTATTAATCTATTTATGTGGGACCCATGTGAAATGTTTTATTGTTAGATGGTTTTGTGGAATCCATTTTGAACCTTTGGGTAAATTAAAGTTCATTATCTTTAACTAGAGATAATTGGTTTTTCCACTATGCCGCTAGTGTTGTA
>APFE031363188.1:109585-132905 GCA_000404065.3 Pinus taeda
ACTTATTTATTTCAAATAATGGGGACCCTTTCCATAAATTTTTGGCTAAATCACCTTTTTAATATTTTCTTTTGGTTAGGTATCCTACGGTTTTTCCATTTTTTTGTTTTCATCGGATTTCTATTTTGATTGCTTCATTGATCTGACTTTTTACTAGCTTTCCATTGATACTTGTTTCATCCATTTGGTTACACAGTTTGCAAATGGTACTCATCCAAAGTTCGATAAGTTTTACCATTTGAGTTAAAGATGAACAAAATGTATATTATTTTAATTTTTGTAAATAAACTAGTAATTCATTGTAAATATTAATTCCTAGTTAATTTTGACCAATTATTTCATTTTTCACTAATGGTCCTACAAAATCACCCAGCCAAATTGTAGAACAATTAAAATTATGTATTTTCAAGGTCTTGGTAATTTATTCCAATTCCTAATTTTAAAAGAAATTACAAAGCCTGAAATCTCAAAATTTCAAAGTGGTCGTAGTTCATTTTGTAGGATTTTTAATTACCAAAGTAGCTGTAGTTAATAATGGGTGAGTTCCACTCCAAGTGGGCACACTTCACCTCACCTCCTCACTTACTCCTTTACAAAAGTCCCAATGAAAAAATCTCGATAAAAAAAATCCCAATAAAAGTCTCAGTCAAAACTTCTGATACAAAAAGCCTGATAAAAATCCCAATATTTGAAAAGACCCTATATTTTTCCAGATGTAAAAATATTTTTCAATCTTTGAAAAGTCTCAATATTAGATATCGGACATCAGATTTTTTATTTGGTTCATTTTAAAAAACTTATGATTCTTGTAAGTTCCAATATTTGATATTTCCTTTGTGCATTTGGTTTGTCCCTCGCCTACGTCACTCCTCCATTTTTTGATTTGTAAATCTTCCTCCTCCTTATGTTTTTACGATCCATTCAAATAGATCAAAGCCACTTGTTAATTGTTTTCGATATGATTTTTTTATTTTGTATTATATATTTTAATTATAATTTAATTAATATTTTAACTATAATTTAATTATAATTTTAACTAATTCTTAACACATTTATATTTTTTCCTGGAAGCAGGTGACAATTGAGGACAGTGAGGTGGCTGCCAACTGGGTTGGCGTGTGGCGAGACCACATGGCCTCTCGTAGGGTGACACATTGGTCCAAAAATGGCATTTACCATCACCATAAATGCACCTTAAGTGAGCGTTTCCACCATTCTGATAACTGCCATTAACCTCGACTCAAGGCAAACATGACATCTTGGGAAAATATCACCTCTGCTCCTGCTTATCCACCCCCACAACCTCAACCCTTGCAATGCCTCTACCCTCATGCAGTGAAGGCACCCAACTCCCACAAAACCACTAGGAGATGCTACAATATATTTTATTGTATTGATTTTGGCTCGGGCATCCACTTCACCCATAGCCTGAATTATCAATTTATCATCCCTTCGGCCCTAGTTGCTCATCCCTCTGCTGAATTATCTGCTAGCTCCACTATGACGTTGCATCCCATTGTGCCCAATTCTGAACGAAATTTGCATCCACCTGCAGACAACATGATGCGACACAAGATGTGCAGTCGTAGGGGTGGGAACCAAGGGAGCCTGAGTCGCTCCCAAAACTCTTCTGCTTCAGAGACCACTTCCTCTCTGGCTAAGCAGACACAGGTTGTTACTCAAATTCGCATAGTGGAAGAGGTCGCCTCCACTCAGTGGCCTCTGTCTCACCTCCTAACAGCTTCCCCTCCACTTTTGCCCCATCTCCTAGAGGCACTCCACCCGCTCCTCATCTGCATTCCCAGAATGCCCAATTCACCTTTCGTTCCACCCTAAACAAGCCCCTAATCACGGCCACCATAACCATAAGCTTTCACAAGGCAAAATAGAGCTCTGAGGCACAAGACATCGAGGCTAGTGGATGAATCACAGCCACTGAGGAGAAAGGAACAATGCGAGGTGGTCGATCCAGAGCAACGGGGATTTTGAACATTGCTAGTGGCGGGCGCACCACAGCGAGGGGCAGCCACACCACAACCAAACTAGAACTGGCTCAGACGATATTCAAGGCACACAGGAGCAGAGCCAAGAGCAGCAGACCAGACGTGTAGGGAAGGAAGTGAACAGGGCTCCACAAAATAACTGGGTAATGGATGAACACTGTTGTCTAGTTGAGGAAGAACACCTGGAGTTGCAGGCTAGTGACACGGAGACTTCGTCGCTGGCAAGTGGCAACATGGACGTGTACAAATGCTTCATCGTGGAGGAGCACCCTCCGTCACCGCCACGTCCCTAGCCTACCACCTCAATGTCGTGTGTTAGCCTCTTGGTTTGCCACCTTGCTGCCACTCAACGTGCCACGCGCCTGCCTTATAGACTGCCACTCAGCTTGCCACGTGTCTCAGGTTCATTGGGACTGTGTTTTTTAGCTTTCTATTTTCAATGGGATTTTGGGGAAAAAAATTAAAATTTTAGGCTCTTCAGTTGGGTTTACTTTTTTTGGTCTCTTTAGATACAATGATACAAAACTGGATGCTCTATTGGTTTCCCCTGCGTTGGCAGCAAGCTAATTTTCTAAACTACTTTGGTTACAAACTAGTTTCCCTTCTGGGCAGTTCAAATCTAGATTTTTGTTGGTTGATGCCTTTCCTCTGGCATGGTTAAGTACAGGCTTCGGCCTCAGTGTATGATACCCTTTTTTCATTAATAAAATTAGTATAACTTAGAAAAAAAATATACATTTAAATTTTTAATTAAATTTTTATTTTAAATGTATATAATTAGATTGTAATTAATTTAATTTAATTTTGTAACTATAATTAGATTAATATTTTTTCTTTTTTCAATCAAAAAACATGCATTATATTATTATAGCATAAATGTCAACAAAATACATCATGATTGCACCAAAATACAGTGTCACAGGCTAAAGAGCTAGCACAGTCCTTGCTCTAAACAATAAGGAGCTTAAAGAGGATCCAAGGAAGTCGGTGTCTTTTGTTATTCCTTGCACAAAAAAGAGTAAAAATGCATATCTCAGAAATACACATTAAGGAGGGTAGTTGAGGGGAAACGTAGGAGGCGTAGCAAAGAAAGCATCTACATGCGTATGATAACCTATGTGTTACACCCAAGTCTACAGGACATGGAGATGGTCGTTTGTGCGTTGGAGTTGATGCCAGAGGCCTTCTACAGTGTCCAGTGTCTCATTCTACATATTCTAGAGGTCATTGATCTAAGAAACCAATTCATTCCTGTCATCATATCTCTACTCCCTCAGTGTATCAATGTTGAGTTGGATGTTGTTCATTTGGTCCATAATGGACTCCAAGGTGACCGGAGCTTCTATGTGGCTCGGGGAGTGACCTGGGGACATGGATATGTCTACATCAGAATGGTGTCTCTCAGTCAACTCAAATTCCATGTTGGGCTCTCCATGTGACTGGAATTCATCCATTCGTGGGTTGGATTCCCCCCTATGGGTTGTTGATTTGTGTATTTTGGGAGGTACTCTTGGCCCTAGGGTTCAGGGTTTGGAGGACAAAGTGTCACAAGGACAGCTTGTGGGCTTGGAACCCAAGTATGGGGTTTTGGCACCCATCGTCTTTTGGGAAAAAACATGATGTGTTTATGGCATGTGATGGATGAGTATGATAGTGCTCAGAAAGACGATTCCAACGCATCGAAAATCATCTGAATCCGAGTTGTCATTAGAGATATATGAATTTTTGAATTTGACATAATATATATTGGATTTTCAAGTAGGCCGACTTGAATAAAATTCCAAGTAGATGTGTCTCTTCATGTGAAATGGTTGGATGCAGTAAAGCCTATATATTGAAGATGAGTTGAGTCATTTAAGGCATCCATTTGTGGCAATATATCTCTAAGTATAGCTCTGAAATATGCGTGGAGAAGGAGGTTTGGAACAATGTTTAGGAGGCTTCCCTATACAGCGTGGAACAGTTGTATGGATAGTGTATTTTTGAGGTAAGTTTAAGGGTTAGACAAATTTGTTTGGAGTTGTTTCAAGTGCAATTTAAAGCAAGGATTGTAGGAATCATAGCCACAATTTGAAGGGCACAAAGGACAGAATGAGGAGACCTAGACAGCATGATATTTTTTGTGATAAAGCCACATTGTTGTAGGTGACAGCATAGCCTATTTTAGGGTTGTTTTGGGCATGATATGGTTTTTCTTAAGCTTGATTTGTAGGGAAGAAGAAGCCATAGAAAAGAGGAGAAACGTATTGTTGTTTAAGGGTTGTTTGGGTGGTGTATAAGGGAGCTGCAGCTATAGCTAGCTACTGGGCTGGGCCACAGGGCATAGCCAGCAGCTAGAGGCCATCTAGGTGCTACATTTGAGGTAAAACAAGTAGACAGGGGTAGCATAGGAGTGGAAGCCTATTCCCTTGGAAAACTATAGTATTTTGGAGGGTTGGTTGTTGAGTTGAGTAAAGGAGAAGGGTTGAAGGTTGATGCCCTGACTAGCAGTACAATGATAGCAGTGCAGCAAGGTGAACAATAGTATTTTAGAGGTGTATTGGGTCAAGTTATTTGACCGTGTTTGGATCATAGTATTGGGTACCATAGAGCTGGTTGGAGGGCAGCGAGTTAGCTACCCAAAGTAGCCCTAGATGAGCTATATTGAAGGATGAAGAGAAGTTGAAGGTTGGGTGAACGATGGTGCCAAAGTGCAACACTTTGATGGACTATAGTTGTTGCTAGCGTGGCAAAATGGAGCTCAGGAATTAGATATACCCAAATAAAAGATGATGAACCTTTGTTCATTGTAGCAGATGTGACTTGCAACAATGTTAGGAGATAGCCCTCGTAGAGTCTTGATGTGTAGATGCCTTAATGGACTAAGGCACTACTAGTGAGAAGAATGGGTGCGACGGACCGGAAGGACAAAATACGACATATAAGTGTTGCATCCAAGTTTGTCATTATATCTTGTAAACCATAGACTATTGTATTATTCAGATTTGGTTTAATATAACGAAGATTGGTGATTGTATATTATTGTACAATTTTGTTTAAAACTGTATATATTGTGCATATGTGATTCACTACATTATATTTCCACTGTGCAAAGTATTTTATGGTTGAGATTCTTGGTTTGGTAGCGTCAGTGATTTTCAGACTCTAACCTAGACCCAAGGTTGTGGAAATTAAACATGGTATGAGAGCGTTTGTGAGCTACTTTGGAAGTCGAGTAAATCAGAGTTGTGCATAGTGAAGTACAGCGTGAGAGGGAGTTGGTCACATTATGAGTGAAGGATCCATTACAATGTCAAAGTTGCAGGCAAGTATCTAATATGAGGACAGGTTGGATCTGGGATTTTGCTGAGAAAGAGATCAAGATCCAACAAACCCTAAGGAGCTGAAAATATGGGAATATTTGGATACAAGGGTGAGATTAGTCATCCTTGATGGTGTGAGGGATGCCCTGATACCTCATTTGTCTGAGAAGAACATTGCACATGATATGTCAATGTCTCTTCAGAATTTGTTCCAGAATTAGAATGAGAACTGGGTATTGGTATTGGAGGATAGGTTGATGTCCACCAAAATGTTAAAGGGTGAAAGCATGACCTCGTATTTGACAAGATTGTCTCAGGTCAAAGATGAGATTGCTGCCATCAGTGTGACTGTATTAGATGGAGATATGGTAAGGATTGCCTTGAAAGGATTCACTAAGGAATGGAAGCCCTTCATCAAAGGAATCGTTGCCAGGGAGAAGCTACCAGACTGGGATAGGTTGTGAGATGACTTCATTCGGGAAGATTTGCGAGATGAGGATCTTCAGCCGAAGCAGAAAGCTTCAGGTGATGATGTGGCACTTGCATCATGAATGAAGGGTAAGAAAAAGAAGGACTTGAGTAAATTCAAGTGTTTCAACTGTGGTGAGATGGGTCATTTTTCATCGAGATGTTTGAAGAAGAAAAAGGGAGATGATGAGAAAAGAAAAGGGAAGCAGGCCGCCCTTATTTCCAATAAAGTAGAGATGGATGAGCTCACTATAAGATTGGAAGATGAAGAGGAGTATTTTGCTATGATTTCTCATTTATCGCGTCGTACTGTCAAAGAGGATGGATGGTACATAGATAGTGGTGTGACGAAGCATATGAAACGGTCACTGGATATTTTTGAGACTCTATTTGGATGGGACTCAAAATTTCACATGGTGTTGGGCAACAAGAGTGAGTTGGAGATCCGAGGATGAGGTATTGTTCCATTCAGAATGGAGACATGACGTATGATGTGGGTCTAGGGTGTATTTTTTTTACCATAACTTAGATATAATGTTCTCTTCATCTTGACGATGGAGAAGAAGGGGTGTGAGATCTTGTCCCAATATGGGAAGGAAAGACTCGGGCTTGGAGGCTCTAATTCTAATGGGATCATACTCAGAGTTAGAGAGCATGGTCTCTACAGGTTGACTACCAAGCCTGAGGATCATGGAAAGAAGCAAGGACATGTGCAGGTTCTAGAGAAGCAGGAGAAAATTTAGGTGTAGGTGCAGGCTTCAGAGGAGAAGACACTAGTTCTTGAGAAGAAGGTACACTTTTTTTAGAAGGTCCAGGTTCTAGAGACTCAGAAGGAGTCTAGTTCGAGAGGGAGCTTGCAGATTCAAAGGCAGACTCTGCAACCTAAGAAGAGCGTTGTTCAGTGGTGAGCAAGGGTTCTCCTACAACTACCAAGAAGGAATCATGGAAAGAGTGGAAGACGTTACATGATAAGAAGAAGAAGCAAGTTGCTTCTGGAAGTCACAGTGACACTTCCAAGAAGGGTGTAGTTCACCGAACACGGATTGTTGTGATTATGAGCACCAAGTGTTAGGAAAGTGTTGCAAGTAGTGATGATGATGACAAGATACTTCCTAGTCTTGAAAGCACCTCCCTCGCTAAGAGGGAGTGTTGATTTGTGTATCTTGGGAGGTACTCCATGCCCTAGGATTCAAGGTTTGGAGGACAAAGTGCCACAAGGGTAGCTTGTGGGATTGGAACCCAAGTATGGGGTTTTGGAACACATCGTTTCTTGGGGAAAAACCATGATGGAGTCACAGCATGTGATGAATGAGGATGATATTGCTTGGAAAGATGATTCCAACACATTGAAAATCATGCGAATCAGAATTATCGTTAGAGAGATATGAATTTTTGAAGTTGACATAATAAATATTGGATTTTCAAGTAGGTCGACTTGAAGAAAATTCCAAGTAGACATGTCTCTTCATGTGAACTCATTGTAGGTAGTAAGACCTATATATTGAGGACGATTTGAGTCATTTAAGGCATCCATTTGTGGCTATATATCTCTAAGTACAGCTTTGAAATCTTCGTGGAGAAGGAGGCTTGGAACAACGTTTAGAAGGCTTCCCTAGACAGTGTGGAAGGTTTGTATGGACAATGTATTTCTGAGGTAAGTTTAAGGGTTAGATAAATCTGTTTGGGTTTGTTTCAAGTGTGAATTTAGAGTAGGGTTTGTAGGAGTCTTAGCTATATTTTGAAGGGCACAAGGGACAACGTGAGGAGGCCTAGATAGCATGATATTTTCTATGATAAAGAAACATTTTTGTAGGTGACAGTGTGGCCTATTTCAGGGTTGTTTTGGGCATGATATGGATTTTCTTGAGCTCGATTTGTAGGGCATAAGAATCCACAGAAAAGAGGAGAAAAAAGTGTTGTTTAAGGGTTTATTGGGTGGTGTATAAGGTAGTCGTAGCTACAGCTAGTTGTTGGGCTAGGCCATAGGGCATAGCCAGTAGCTAGAGGCCATCTAGGTGCTACATTTGAGGTGAAACAAGCAGACAAGGGAAGCATAGGAGTGGAAGCCTATTCCCTTGGTAAACTGCAGTATTTTGGAGGGCTAGTTGTTGAGTTGAGTAAAGGATAAGGGCTGAAGATTGATGCCCTAAATAGTGGTACAATGATAGCAGTGCAGCAAGGTGAACAATAATGTTTTGGAGGTGTAATGGATCAAGCTGATTGACCATGTTTGGATCAGATTCTCAAGCAGCCTGTTCGAGCCAATTAGAACACATTATGGGGAGGGAAGGTGTCATCGTATGTGCAGATTCAACAGTGTTATTATTAGGTGTCATAGAGTTGGTTGGAAGGTAGTGAGTTGGCTACCCAAATCAGCCCTAGACGAGCTATGTTGAAGGGTAAAGAGAAGTTGAAGGTTGGGTGAAGGATGGTGTCGAAGTGCAACACTTTGATGGACTAAAGTTGTTGCTATGATGGAAGATTTGAGCTCAAGAATTAGGCCTACCCAGAAAGAATATGATGAACCTGTGCTTATTGTAGTATACATGAGTTGCAGTAGTGATAGGAGGTAGCCCTCTTAGAGTCTCGATGTGTAGATGCCTTAATGGATTAAGGCATTACTAGTGAGCAGTATGTGTGCGACGGATTGGCAGGACAAGATACGGCATAGGAGTGTTGCATCAAAGTTTGTCACTATATATTATATACCATAGACTATTGTATTATTCATATTTTGTTTAATATAACAAAGATTGGTGATTGTACATTATTGTACAATTTTGTTTAAAACTGTATATTTTGCATATGTGATTTACTACTTTATATTACCATTGTGCAAAATTGTTTATGGTTGAGATTATTGGTTTGGTAGCATAAGTGATTTTAAGACTCTAACCTAAACCCAAGGTCGTGGAAATTCAACACAGGGCTAACCTCGTTGTTGAGGCATACATCCAACACCACCACCACTAGTCACACCACCACGAGGAGCGTGCTCCCTGCCCTAGAAAACACAACACACAACTCTAAATTGACTATACCGAAATGAAATTCCACTTACAGTACCAGATTCAAAGAGCCCTAAGTCTCAAACACCAGCACCATAACCGCAACTTGCAAAGAAGTACGAAGGCACGCCCTTGGTCCCGAAGTCAACTGAGCACAAACCACTCCAAACATGGCACCTGAAGACACTCTCCCCAACTAACTGACGCTCCAGTGAATCTTCCTCGAACCAAAGATAGAGCCAGACTGAGGAAATCTTTATGTATGCTCCCATCCCACACATTCTAGCCCCGAAACGAAATACTTTTTCATGCCAGATAGAGAACTCTTCCCCCCTGGATCTGATGGCGAAGCTTTAAGCATGTTCCAGTTCTCCTCCCATCCGCATTTGATGTGCTCCTCCTATTCTGCTGCCCCAAGCCACAGCCTGAGCCAGGACACTAACAAACCACATCACTTCCTCTCCCAACACTCTCTCCTCATTACTCGATGCCTTCCAATGGCAACCTTCATGTCCCTCTGTGGCATTAAGTATCGCTCAATGGAGAACGGGGTATTGGTCCCAACAAACCTTCATTACAATCATGTGGCACATGGATGCCACTATGGCTTCTTGATCCACTACACCACCAACTCTCTTCCATTTTGATCACACCCATCGGGATTAAATTAATGTTAATTAGGCACTAATTATTAATTTAATTTAGGATTAGATTTTAATTAAAATTTTCTAATTTTGGCCTATTGATTTCTGGTAGCACCAGATGTGCTCTAAGTCTTAAATTTTGCAAGGAGGCTTGAGAACATTTATTCCAAAGAACCCAAAAAGATTTTTAGGAAATTCCACCAAGAAACAGTTTTATTAAAATAACTAATTTTTTTAAAGGGACCTAAGTCTAAAATTAGGAAAATAAATAATTAAAGGGTATTAATATAAATTGTGGGCATTAAAATGATCTTAGCCATTAGTTAGCTTCTAATTAATATGGGTCGTTGAATGTCAACAAGGAGAATATTTATGGAGGCTTGAGGTTCATTTGGAAAGACACACAGAAATTTAAGAAGTTCGATTTTCTGAAGCAAAGCAGAGGAACTTCCGAGAGGATTTCGATTATGAGCTTTTGCAGTGAGGGGCAGGGATAGTTGGGTTGGAGTGTCTTCTCCAGAGCCCAAGATACACAAAATAGAGGCAGAGGGACACCAGGGGTAGATAGCATAGACCCAGGAGGGGTTGATATTGGGCCAGAAGGGCCCACGCAGTGCTTGACACAGAGCCATAAGGGTTCATGAAGAAATAGCGCAGTCTTCCAGCAGAAGTTTGAGATTTGTTGGGCAATTGACATCTAAACATGGAGGGTTGACGTCAAAGCTCTAGGAGGCTAGTAGACTTAATGCAGAGCTGACGCAGGACCTTTGAGGTTGACATAGGGCCAATGCAGAGCTCATGCAGAACCTTTGAGGTTGACGCAGGGCCAGTATACAGATAGTTGGGGAAAATTGGTCCAGTTGTTGGATTAATCGAGACTTTCCAGGTAGAGTGAGGTAATCTCACTAAGTTTTTCTGCCACTTTATTTCTTTGTGACTAGATTTCCAAAAGGGAATCCAGAATTTTATTCAGAAAACTATTGCATAATAATAAAAACACTCAAAGATGCTACACCATTTTTCCTGCATTAGGTTTTTCCAAAGACATTTGTCCAAAAGATATTGTGTCACTTGTGTGGATTTTTCTCTATTGTTTTGTTCTTGTTTTGGGAAAATTAAATAATAAAGTGAAGGATGTAGTTGTATTAGCTTTCATATTTGTTGTAGGAAACTGTAAATAATTTGTTTCAGTAATTAACAAATAGGGGAAGTTTAATCAATTTTTGCAGTAGTAGATTCAGGTGGGATTCTCAAATTTTCACATGGTATCAAAGCATTGTAGGTGAAGTAAGAAGAATAGTACCAAAGAACCCATCATTGATCAGAAGAGGGCGATCAAAAAAAATTCACGACGCAGCAGTTCAAAACCCCAGAGGATTTGTGCAATCCTAGTTGGAGGGCTGATTTTTGAGGCAGTCTCTCTCTGAGTGAGTCGACAGAGAGGAAGGACTCCCAGTTCAAAATATTGTTGAGGCAAAGGAAGCAGCGCTGAAGCCTCAGCATGAGGAGAAGATGGTGGGACGTGGTATTTTCTACTGGTCATTTTACTGGGCAGAAATACGTCATAAGAGAAGGAAGAAGCCACGCCAAGAATTCCTTTTCCTTATTGGATGAGCAGTAGCAGTAAGAACTAGAGAGGATATTTTCAACATTTTTGGTAGAGATGGAAACCAGTGGATTAACGGATCAAGATAGGTTGGACATAGCATCCAAATATGTCATCTGGAGGAAAGGATGTCATTCCTTCTAAATGAGCATGCCCTCAAGACATGTGTAGATAGCATGGTGGTTATGCCTCCAGATGCAGATCTGTTGAAGAAGTATCGAGCCAAGATGGAGAAGGAAAAAAGAATGATCCTCGACGGAGTTAAGGATCATGTGATTTGTCACATCTCTAGTAGAGGGACTTCTAAGGAGATGTGGGACACATTGCCTACGTTATATCATGGATCTTCCGAGCAGTAGAAGATGTACTTAGAGCTAAATATTAGATTTCCTCGGACGTAGAAAGGGGAGCATGTGGATCCATTCCTAGCGAAGCTTCACGAGACATGTGATGAGTTATTCGTTGTGGGTTCTACACCTCAAGACTTAGAGTTGTTTAGACTAGCCCTAAATTTTGTTTCAAATAAGTGGAAAGTATTTTTCTAGAGTATCCTGGGCAGGGAAACTTTGCAAAATTGGGATGAGATATGGGCAACTCTCAAACAAGAGGAGTTGAGGAGAGACTTGGTCAAGTGCAAGCTTGACGGAAGCAGCAACATTGGTTTGAAGCCCTAGGAGGAGGAGGATAATGTAGCCCTTGCATCGAAGGGGTAGCAAGATCAATGGATACATAAGAAGGATGTCTCGAAGATAAGGTGCTTCAAGTGTGGTGATATGGGTCACTACGCAACTCAGTGTCGTCTTGGGAAGAAGGAAAAGGATGAGAAGCACAATCCAAAGGTTGTTCCCATGAAGATAGAGGAAGATGAGTTCTCCATGATAGCCGAAATACCTCCAAGTGGGAGGTGGGATGATTTGAAGTTGTAGTCTGAAAGAGCTACAGATGGGTAGGATCCTTGAGGAGCCCAACTCTTGGATCAATTCCTTGCTACAGAAGCCCATATTAGAAGTAGCAGATGGACTAGTGTCGGATGGTGCCAAGGAGTGTCGGAGAGATAGTTGTAGTGGCTAGGAGCGCCAGAGACTGAACAATGCAGAGCAGATTTGGCAGTATTGTAGATGGCACAAAGCAAAGGTCAATAGTAAAGCAGTAGATTCAGAGGGTCAGTGCAGAGACTAGCAGCAATCAAGCTCCAGAATTCGCATGGTATCATATTGAACATAATTAGTTCAGTAATTTGGGATGTTTTTCCACTGTTGATGGAGTAGTAGCAACAATTTGCAATGCAAGGGTAGTTGGTAGTGCTAGTGCAAGTAGTGGCACAGATGCGGAATTTTAGAGGGAGTTGTAGTACGGATGCATTGTTGACAATGGTAGGGTTAGCAGCAGTAAATATGTAGCATTTATTCAGTGGTTGATGGACATCAAGTTAGACATCAGCAATGCAGAGGACGATGTTATGAAGTTAGAGTAATGCTTTAGTGGGAAGCATTGCTAGAGCACATTCCTCGCTAAGAGGGAGTGTTGATTTATGGTAGCATCATATATGCTCTCAGTCTCAAATTTTGCAAGGAGGCTTGGGTACATGTATTCTAAACAACCCAAAAAGCATTTTAAGAAATTCCACCAAAAAACAGTTTTATTAAAATAACTAATTATTTTTAAAGGGACCCTAAGTCTAAACTTAGAAATTTGCTTCTAAGTCTCAAATTTTGCAGGGAGGCTTGGGCACGTGTATTCCAAACAACCCAAAAAGCATCTTAAGAAATTCCACCAAAAAACAGGTTTATTAAAATAACTAATTATTTTTAGAGGGACCCTAAGTCTAAACTTAGGAAAATAAAATAATTAAAGGGTATTAATATAAATTGTGGGTGAAACTTCTAGAAGAAGACGAGGATCAAGCAAAAATGATTTTAGCCATTGATAAGCTTCTAATCTAGGCCATTCAATGTCAACGAGGAGATTATTTAAGGAGGCTTGAGGGTCATTTGGAAAGACACACAGAGAGTTCAGAAGTTTGATTTTCTAAAGTAGAGCAGAGGAGTTGTCGGGATAATTTCGATAGTGATATTTTGCAGTGAGGGGCAGGGATTGTTGGATTTGAGTATCTTCTCCAAATCTCAGGATATGTAGCAGAGAGGTAGAGAGACACTAGGAGGAGGCAGCGCAGACCCAGGATGGGTTGATGTTGAGCCATAAGGGCCCATGTAGTGCTTGACGCAAAGCTAGAAGGGCTCGTGTGGAAGCAACATTGTCTTCCAGCAAAAGTCTGAGATTTACCGAGGAATTGATTTCTGAGAGAGGAGATTTGACGCCAGAGCTCCAAGAGGCAAGTAGACTTAGAATAGAGTTGATGTAGAGCCTTTGAGGTTGACGCAGGGCCTATGCAGGTACAGCGTAAAGATAGTCGAGGACAATTGGTTCAGTTGTTGGATCAACCGGGACTTTTCGGGTAGACTAAGGTTATCTCACTAAGTCTTTCTCCCAACTTATTTCTCTATAACTAGATTTCCAAAAGGGCATCCAGAGTTGTATTAAAAAAATTGGTGCAAAATAATAAAAACCCTCAGAGCTGCGGCATTGGTTTTCCTGCATTGGGTTTTTCCAAGGACATTTGTCCAAAAAATATTCTGTCACTTGTGTGGATTTTTCTCTATTATATTGTTCTTGTTTTGGGAAAATTTATCAATTAAATGAAGGTTGCAATTATATTAGTTTCGATATTTTTTGTAGGAAACATTAAATAATTTTTTTCAGTAATTAACAAATAGGAGAAGTTTGATCAGTTGTTGTAGTAGTAGATTCGGGTGGGATTATCGACTTTTCACATGGTATCAGAGCATTCCAGGTGAAGCAAGAAGAACAATTTCAAACAAACCAGTGCTGAGTAGAAGAGGGAGATCGAAAAAGTTACAAGGGGCAGGAGTTCGAAACCCCAGAGGGTTTGTGCAGTCCTAGCAGGAGGACTTATTTTCGAGGCAGTGTCTGCAGTCTCTCTCTGAGTGAGTCGATAGATAGGAAGGAATCCCAGTTTGAAAGTTTGTCAGGGTAGAGGGAGCAACGTTGAAGCCTCAGCGTGAGGAGAAGCTAGTGGGATATATTATTTTTTGCAGGTCGTTTTGCTGGCTAGAAAGACATCAGAAGAGAATGAAGAAGCATGGTTGAGGAAATTTCTTCCTGAATAAGTCTTCCAACCAAGAAATCTGTTTTCTTATTGGTTGAGCAGCAGAAGTAAGAACTAGAGAGGAGATCTTCAACATTTGTGGAAGAGATGGAAACCAGCGGATTGAGGGATTGAGATAGGTTGGACGGAACATCTAACTATGTCATATGGAATGCAAGGATGTCAGTCCTTCTAGATGAGCATTCCCTCAAGACATATGTCGACAGCGTGGTGGCTATGCATGTAGATGCATATCCGTTGAAGAAATATTGAGTTGAGATTGCAAAGGTGAAAAGAATGATCCTCGATGGAGTGAAGGATCATGTGGTTTGTCACATTGCTAGAAGAGGGACTAATAAGGAGATGTGGGATGCACTGTCTACATTATATCAGGAATCTTCCAATCAGCAGAAGATGTACTTAGAGTAGAAGTTGAGATCTACTCAGATACATAAAGGGGAGTATGTGGATCCATTCCTCACGAAGCTTCAAGAGACCTGTGATGAGTTATTTGCTATTGGGTCTACACCTCAAGACTCATAGTTGGTTATACTAGCCCTAAATTCTATCTCAGATGAGTGGCAATTCTTTGTCTAGAGTATCCTGGGCAAGGCGATTTTGCTGAATTGGGATGAGATGTGGGCAGCTCTCAAACAAGAGGAGATGAAGAGAGACTTGGTCAAGTGCAAGCTTGATGGAAGCAGCAGCAGTGGGTCGATGCCCAAAGATTAGGAGGATAATGAAACCCTCACATCAAAGGGGCAGCAAGAGCAGCGAAGACAATAGAAGGACATCTCAAAGATAAAGTGCTTCAGGTGTGGTGAGATGGGTCACTACGCAACTCAGTGTCCTCTTAGGAAGAAGGAAAAATATGAGAACCACGACCCGAAGGTTGCACCCGTGAATATAGAGGAAGATGAGTTCACCATGACAGCCAAAATACCTCCAAGAAGGAGGTGGGTTTATTTGGAGTTGTAGTTCGAAAGAGCTACAAGATGGGCAGGATCCTTGAGGAGCCCACCTATAGGATCAATTCCTTACTATAGGAGCCTAGATCAGATGTAGAAGGATGGAATAGTGTCATATGGTGCCCAGGAATGTTGGAGAGACAGTTGAAGTGGCTAGGAGTGCTAGAGACTAAATAGCGCATAGAAAAGTTGGCAGCAATGTCGATGGCACAAAGCAGAGATCAACAACATTGCAGTAGATTTAGAGGGTCTGTTCAGAGACTAGCAACAGTTAGGCTCCAACATTCACACGTTATCATATTGAACATAGTTAGTTTAGAAATTTTGTACATTTTTCTGTTGCTGATGGAGTAGCAGCAACACTTTGCAGTGCAGGGGCAGTTGGCAGTGCCAATGCCAGCAACAGCACGGATGTAGAATTTTAGAGGGAGTTGGAGTACCAATGTAGTGTTAACAGTGGTAGGGTTAGCTGTAGTATAGATGAAGAATTTTTGTAGTGGTTGACGGACAACAAGTCATACTTTGCAATGAAGAGGATGATGTTATGAAGTCAGAGTAATTCTTTAGTGGGAATCATTGCTAGAGCACATTCCTTGCTAAGAGGGAGTGTTGATTTCTAGTACCATCGAATGTGCTCTAAGTCTCAAATTTTGTAGGGAGGCTTGGGCACATGTATTCCAAAGAACCCAAAAGGGCTTTGGGAAATTCCACCCAAAAACAGCTTTATTGAAATAATTAATTATTTTTAAAGGGACCCTAAGTCTAAACTTAGGAAAATAAAATAATTAAAGGGTATTAACCTAACTTGTGGGTGTAACTTCTAGAAGAAGACAAGGATCAAGGAGAAATGATATTAGCCATTGATTAGCTTCTAATTTGGGTCGTTGAATGTCAACGAGGAGATTACTTAAGGAGGCTTGAGGGTGATTTGGAAAGACACACTGAGAGTTCAGAAGTTTGATTTTCTGAAGTAGAGAAGAGGATTTGCCAGGAGAATTTCGATAGTAAGCTTTTGCAGGGAGCAGCAGGGATAGTTGGGTTGGAGTATCTTCTCTAGAGCCAAGGATACATAGCAAAGAGGTAGAGAGACACCAAGAGGAGGCAGCACAGACCTAGGAGTGGTTGACCCTGGGCCAGAAGGGCCCACTCAGTGTTTGATGCAAAGCCAGAAGGGCTCACGCAAAAGAAACGAAGTCTTCTAGCAGAAGTCTGCTATTTATCGGGGAATTGATGTCTCAGCCGATAGGGTTGACGTCAAAGATCCAAGAGGCAAGTAGACTCAGCACAGAGATGATAGAGATCCTTTTAGGCTGATGCAGGGCCTATGTAGGGATAGGGTAGAGATAGTTAGGGACAATTGGTTCAAGTGTTGGATCAGTCGGGACTTGCCTAGTAGAGTGAGGTAATCTCACTAAGTCTTTCTGCCAGTTTATTTCTTTGTAACTCAATTTCCATAAGGGAATCCAGAGTTGTATTGAGAAAACTATTGCATAATAATAAAAACCCTCAAAGTTGTTGCATTAGTTTTCCCATAATGGGTTTTTCCAGGGACATTTGTCCAAAATATATTGTCACTTGTGTGGATTTTTCTCTATTGGTTTGTTCTTGTTTTGGGAAAATTAATTAATTAAATTAAGGTTGCAGTTGTATTGGCTTTGATATTTTTTGTAGTAAATATTAAATAATTTGTTTCAATAATTAACGAATAGGAGAAGTTTAATCAGTTGCTGCAGTACTAGATTCGAGTGGGATTCTTGAATTTTCACATGGTATCAGAGCATTCTAGGTGAAGCAATAAGAACAGTGCCAGAGAACCCAACGTTGAGAAGAAGAGGGAGATTGAAAAAGTAGCACGGGGTATCAATTCGAAACCCCAGAGGGTTTGTGTAGTCCTAGCCAGGGGGCTTATTTTTGAGGCAGTCTCTCTCTAAGTGAGTCAATAGAGAGGAAGGACTCCTAGTTTGAAAGTTTGTCGAGGTAGAGGGAGCAGTGTTGAAGCCTTAGCGTGAGGAGAAGCTAGTGGGACATTGTATTTTTAGTAGGCCATTTTGCTGGGCAAAAAAACATCAAAAGAGAATGAAGAAGCATGCTTGAGGAAATTTCTTCCTCAGTAAGACTTCCCGCCAAGAATTTTGTTTTCTTATAGGCTGAGCAGTAGTAGTAAGAACTAGAGAGGATATTTTCGACATTTGTGCTAGAGATGACAACCAGTGGATTGAGGGACCAGGATAGGTTAGACGAAGCATCTAACTACGTCATATGGAAGGCAAGGATTTCATTCCTTCTAGATGAACATGCCCTCAAGACATATGTCGACAATGTGGTGGCTATGCATGTAGATGCAGATCTGTTGAAGAAGTACCGAGCTGAGATGGAAAAGGAGAAAAGAACAATCCTCAATGGAGTAAAGGATCATGTGGTCTGTTGCATCACTAGCAAAGGGACTGCTAAGGAGATGTTGGATGCATTGTCTACGTTATATCAGGATCTTCCAAGCAGCAAAACATGTACTTAGAAAAAAAATTGAGATCTTCTCAGATGCAGAAAGGGGATCATGTGGATCCATTCCTCATGAAAATTCAGGAGACTTATGATGTGTTATCCACTATGGGGTCTACACCTCAAGACTCATAGTTGGTTATACTGGCCTTAAATTCTGTCTCAAATGAGTGGCAAGTCTTTGTCCAGAGTATCTTGGGAAGGGAAATTTTTCTGAATTGGGATGAGATGTGGGAAGCTCTCAAACAAGAGGGGATGAGGAGAGACTTAGTCAAGTGCAAGCTTGACGGAAGAAGCAGCAGTGGGTCGAAGCCCAAGGAGGAGGAGTATAATGCATCCCTTCCATCGAAGGGGTAGCAGGAGCAGTAGAGATGTAAGAAGGACTTCTCGAAGATAAACTGCTTCAGGTGTGGTGAGATGGGTCACTACGCAATTCAATGTCCTCTCAGGAAGAAGGACAAAGATGAGAAGCACGATATGAAGGTTGCACCCATGAAGATCGAGGAAGAGGAGTTCACCATGATAGTTGAGATACCTCTGGGAGAGAGGTGGGTTGATTTAGAGTTGTAGTTTGAAAGCGCTACAGATGGGAAGGATCCTTGAGGAGCCCACCTTTTGGATGAATTCCTTGCTACAAGAGCCCAGATGAGAAGTAGAAGGATGGACTAGTGTCAGATGGTGCCAAGGAGTGTCAGAGAGATAGTTGCAGTGGCCAAGAGCACCAGAGACTGAACATCATAGAGCAAAGTTGGAAGCAGTGTAGATGGAACAAAGCAGAGGTTAGCAACAGTGCAGTAGATTCAGAGGGTCAATGTAGAGACTAGCAGTAGTCAGGCTCCAACATTCACATGGTATCATACTGAACATAGTAAGTTCATTAACTTGGGTTGTTTTCCCATTGTTGATGGAGTAGCAGCAACAGTTTGCAGTGCAGGGGAAATTGTAGTATGGATGCAGTGTTGACAGTGACAAGGCCAGTAGTAGTACAGATGCAGCATTTGCACAGTGATTGATGGACAGCAAGTCATACATCGGTAGCGCAAAGGACGATGTTAAGAAGTGAGAGTGATGCTTTAGTAGGAAGTATTGCTAGAGCACATTCCTTACTAACAGGGAGTGTTGATTTCTGGTTGCATCAAATGTGCCCTAAGTCTCAAATTTTGTAGGGAGGCTTGGGAACATGTATTCAAAAGAACCAAGAACACATTTTGCGAAATTCCACCCAAAAATAGTTTTATTAAAATAAATAATTATTTTTAAAGGGGACCTAAGTCTAAACTCAGGAAAATAAAATAATTAAAGGGTATTAAAATAAATTTTGGGCGTAACTCCTTGAAGAAGATGAGGATCAAGCGAAATATTAGCCATTGATTATCTTATAATATGGGTTGTTGAATGTCAATGAGGAGATTATTTAAGGAGGCTTGAGGGTCATTTGGAAAGACACACAAAGAGTTCAAAAGTTCAATTTTTAGAAGCAGAGTAGAGGAGTTGATGGGAGAATTTCAATAGTGAGCTTTTGCATTGAGGGGGACGGATAATTGGGTTAGAGTATCTTCTCTAGAGCCTGGGACATGCAGCAGATAGGTAGACAGACACTAGGAGGAAGCGCGGACCCAGGAGGGGTTGAGTTTGGGCCAGGAGGGCTCACACAGAAGCAGCACAGTGTTCCAACAAAAGTCCAATATTTGTTGGGGAATTGACGTCTGAGCCAGGAGAGTTTATGTCAGAGCTCCATGAGGAAAATAGACTTAACACAGAGCTAAAATAGAGCCTTTGAGATTAACATAGGGCCTATGCAGTTCCAGCACAGAGATAGCCAGGGACAGTTGGTTCAGCTACTGGATCAGCTGAGGCTTGTCAGGTAGAGTGAGGTAATCTCACTAAGTTTTTCTACCAATTTATTCATCTGTAACTGGATTTCTAGAAGGGCAACTAGAGTTGTATTTAGAAAACTAATGCATAATAATAGAAACCCTAAGAGTTGCTCCACCGGTTTCCCTGAATTGTGTTTTCCGGGGACAATTGTCTAAAAAATATTGTCACTTGTGTAGATTTTTCTCTATTGTTTTGTTCTTGTTTTGAGCAAATTAGTTAATTAAGTGAAGATTGTGGTTGTATTAGCTTTGATATTTGTTGTAGGAAATAGTGAATAATTAGTTTTAGTAATTAACAAATAGGGTAATTTTAATCAGTTACTACAGTAATAGATTTGGGTGGGATTCCCGAATTTTCACATGGCCCAAACAGTAATGTTTCCAGAATTCTAGAAATTTTGACACTTCAACTTTGTAAGCTCATAAGTCGAGTTTTACTTTGCGAAATGTTGGCAAGAAAAAATTCATGAATGTAAGATTTGACAACCTCAACAGATTGAAGGCAAACAATCAACAAGAATCATACATTCAAGCAAGAAAACTATGTAAACTACTAAAGTTGGGTTTGAGAGAAGTACTCATAGGTCCTACTGTTAAAATTGGCAACTAGGGAAAAACTCCATGTGGGTCACCTTATTCATGGATAATAATATTTTTCCTAGATTCGGCATGTCGAGAGGTGTGGGATTGATCTAAAGATCATCTGATTCCAATAAGTATTTATGAAGATATGAATTTATTTTGATTACGGAACAATTATCAAGCCAGCCAGTAACTCATGTAGGCTCAGAAGCCAAATAGACGCATCTATTCATCATCAACATTTGTATATAAATACAAGAGGTCTTTTCCTCATTTGGACACACACTTCTCATCCATCTCTCTCTCTCTTCTGCGCAGAAAAGAGTCTCTTTATCTCTCTTGCGCAGATAGGTCTCTCTCTCACACATGGGAAGGAAGTATGCAGCTGATGCCGGTGATGCCGATGATGGTGATGCCAGTGATGTTGGTGATGCTGGTGATGCAGGTGATTCCGATGATGTTGATGCCAATGATACTGATGCCTGTGATGCCAGTGATGCCAATGATGCCGATGATATTGATGCTAGTGATGTCGGTGATGCCGATGATGCTAATGCCGGTGATGCCGATGATGTTGATGATGTCGATGATGTTGGTGCTGATGATGTCGGTACTGCTGATGATGCTGAGGTTGGTGATGCCAATGATGCTGATGTTGGTAATGTTGAAAATGCAACAAGATGATGGAGCTTAGTGCAAAGAAGTCACCTTCACTAAGTGGGCCCGCAGGCTATTTTTGGGGCAAAGTCTACTTTTGGACATATCGGTCATGGTCTATGAGTTGCAGGATGCTATTTGTGGATGATTGGTCATGTTGGTAAAAATAGATGGACCTCTATTTTTAGAGATATGGGCAGAGTCTATTTTTAGACTACCAGGCTAAAAATAGAACAGTCGAATATTATTAGCTCTTAGTAATATTTGGACTATAAACATTATCTTATCCTCTTGCAGCACTTCAGTTCGAGCTACGGATGTGGCACATGCAATTACCAGAAGGAAATACACTTTTCTTATGGGTTAGTTAAGCTATTGCATGAAGGACTTTAGTTAGAACTCAAGTGATTGAGTTTGGTGGAGTTGAATGAGGAGTTGATGGAGTTGTGTTCAGTTTGACTTAGTTGAACTAGTTGTATTTAGTCTAACTAACAAATACACTAGTGATGAGTTGTGTGAATTAATTATTAATTAATTCACTAATTATTAACTCATGAATCAACTGAGGAATACATTAGTTAACTTAGTGCATGGGCAGTTTAGTGGAGACAAGTGTTAGAGATGAGTGAAAGGGCAAGACAACTGTCAGTTGTGACTATAGTTGTGCATGAGATTTTCACAATCAATGGATTGAGTATTGCCAATGAGTATTGCATGGTATAGGCAAAGGGAATATGAATTTGGAGCTGCTTCTTCATATATTCTCATGCAGGATTACGCAATGGAGGCAGGCAAGCAGTGGAAGAGATTTGAGCCAGTGATTGATTTAGATATGTATTGTATTGTGTGTAACATGTGGAGCTAGTATTGTACTGTGTACTGTTACATGATCTCAATCAATATAATATACAGACAGTTGTGGGGTTTTTAGCTTTATGCTTTCCCCGGGTACATACTGTGTTGATATGTGTGATTGATGCTTCAATGTGCACATGTGTATGTTTATGAACACTGCTAATTGATGATCAACGTAGAGGAGGTTATGTATTATGCATGATTCCGCAAATAGTGTATAATCAGGATAATATCTGTGAATAAGTATCATATTATTCACGAATTTTCTACATGGTATCGCAGCTAGTTGATTTATAGAAAAAGTTCTACAAGATATCAAAGCGTAGTTGATCATCGGATCTATTATTCAGAAAGTGTTTACATTTTATTTCCTTAGGCAGAGTCCGTAATCGAGCCAGGTAGCCTCTGGATTCATCCTTCTTTTGGAAGGTGAGATATCTGGTGAATGCCTATATAGTCGATCTCTGTACAAGAAATACTTTTTTCTCACGAATTTTAGATCAGAAGCAGTTGAGTTTTGAGATAGTGGAATTTGAATTTGCAGCAGTGTTTTCTTGGTGTCAAAGTTGAAATGTCTTTCAATGGATTGCGATTGGAGTATGCCCTTGAGGGTAGCTCAAACTATATTGCATGGAAGGACAGGATGGAGGCGGTGTTAGATGATAATGGGTTGAAGGAGTTCATAGATGCAGATGCCCCAAAACCTACTAATGCTACTCAAGTCGGGGATTGGCAAAAGAAGACAGCAAAGTGTCAAATGATTCTGTTGGAGGGCGTGAGGGATCACATTGTGTCCAGCCTCCATGGAAAGGCTTCTCCATACTTGATGTGGAAAGAATTGAAAAATCTATTCCAAAGCAAGAGTGACCAAAGGAAATTGGCGCTCAAGGATAAACTCAGAAACATTAAGTGTGAGAATGGAGACAGTATGCCCCAGTATCTCACGTAGTTCACCCAATGCCGGGATGAGATGGGAAGTGTGGGGGTGGCTGTCGATGACGAGGAACTAGTGAGCTTGACTCTCCTTGGTCTTTCAAATAGTTGGCATTCCTATGAGGAATCTGTCAATGGTTAGGAGAAATTGCCAAGATGGGAGAGACTTTGGTCGGATCTTGTGCAAGAGGAGATCAAACAGAGCACCAGAGATAGTTCTTCATCTATGCATGATGAGGAGAACTAGGCCTTAGCAAGTAACGCAAAGAAGGGGTAGGAGAAGATTTCTCTTTCTGAATCTAGTTCTTCCAATGATGGGAAGAAGGTTGACAAATCGAAAGTGTGATGCTTTCGTTGTCATGAGGTGGGCCATTATGCCTCAAATTGTCCACAAAGGAAATCCAAGAAGGGATCCAGGGAAGGATCTAAAGGTGAGGCACTTGCTTCACAGTTTGAGTTGGATTTCACACTCTTCGCATGCATGGTTTCATCCATGGTGGGAATTGGTTGGTTTCTTGATAGTGGAGCTTCTTTCCACATGATCGGCGACAAGAGTTTGTTTAGTACTTTGGAGGAGAAAGATCTAGAGATACTCATAGTGGTGGGTAATGATGAGAAGTATAGTGTCTCAGGTGTAGGCACAGTTATTTTTCAGAGGGAGCATGGATCTCGCTTTACCTTGACCGATTTCAAGTATGTACCAGGACTGAAGAGAAACTTGGTGTCAATCGTGATGCTGGAAGACAGAGGCT